>JAECUM010016547.1:0-101801 GCA_016617855.1 Megalonaias nervosa | reverse complement strand
TTGTTTCAGAGGGCCATTAGTGAAACCGAAGCCACTGAAGTACCTGTCTGTTATTTCATTAAAAATGGAATTCTTATGAGAAAATGGAGACCTCCCAAGGTACCTGCTAATGACGAATGGTCAGTGAACTATCAGATTGTAGTTCCAAAAATCTTACAGACAGGAAATACTTAGTTTGGCCCATGAAACTCCTCTGGCTGGTCATTTAGGGATAAATAAAACTTATCACAAGATCTTGACTCACTTTTATTGGCCAAAAATCAAAAGTGATGTTTGTAAATTTTGTAGATCTTTTCATACTTGTCAGATGGTAGGAAACCCCGATCAGAAGATACTTAAGGCTCATCTGCAACCTATTCCTGCATTTGATGAACCATTTAGCAGAATTATGGTAGACTGTGTTGGTCCCTTACCTAAAACCAAGTCAGGCAACCAATATTTGTTGACCATTATGTGTGCATCAACAAGATTCCCAGAGGCAATTCCTTGAGGAATATTAAAATCAAAACCATAGTAAAAGCTTTGATAGTTTTTTTATTCAATTTGGCCTTCCCAAATCTGTTCAATCTGGTCAGAGGTCAAATTTTATGTCTGGAATTTTCCAGCTTGTTATGCTTGATATTTGGCACTCAGCAATTCAAGACAAAAGTGAAATTGTGGTTTCACAGAACTTTAATTGAGAGAACTTTTGAGTCTTGTAATAGAGTTCGTTCTCTCTTGCTCATTCTTCAAAATTTTCTTCAAATTAGATTTTACAGCCCTTACAAAGTAAAGAAGAAAATGAATGAGTTAAATTATAATAATAGTACTCTGATCTAAATATATTAATGGAGTACTAGTATATTGAAAGAGATAGCCCGGTAAATCATGCAATTAATTTAGTTGTACCTGTCCCACAAACTGAGGATTTAAATGAAGAAATTCAATCAGACACTGTTGATCTTGGAGCAACAAATCTTCGGAATTCGGAAATTATGGAAAATCTGGACCAGAAACTTCTACATTTACAACAAGAAAGGAATGAACTTAAACAGTTATTATTCGAATATGAGCACTTGTTTCCAGATATTCCTACAAGGACAAACAAAATTTTTCATGACGTTGAAATTGTAGATTCAAAACCTGTGAAACAACACCCATAGAGAATGAACCCTCTCAAACAGGAATACTTGAAAAAGGAAATTCAGTATTTGCTGGAGAACAGTTTCATAGAGCCCAGGAAAAGTGATTGGAGTTCACCATGTATACTTGTTCCGAAAACAGATAAAACTTTCTGTATGTGCACTGATTATAGGAAGGTGAACAGTGTGACAAAAACAGATTCATTTCCATTACCAAGAATCGATGACTGTATTAATAAAATTGGAAATGCCAAGTACATCACCAAATTTGACCTTCTGAAAGGATTTTGGCAAATTCCACTTACGGAAAGAGCAAAGGAAATTTCAGCATTTGTGACTCCAGATGGACTCTATCAATATAAAGTAATGCTGTTCAGGATGAAGGGTTCCCCAAGTACTTTTCAACGCTTGATGAATATGATTACCTCTGGTCTAGATAATTGTGATGCTTACATTGATGATGTCGTCATCTACAACGACACCTGGAAAGAACATTTAGCCACGATTCGGAAATTCTTTGACAGACTCACTGATGCAAATTTGACAATCAGTTTATCTAAAAGTGAGTTTTGCCGTGCTTGTGTAACTTTTCTAGGACATATTGTGGGACATGATCAAGTTAAACCTATAGATGCTAAGGTCAAGGCTCTCTCTGAATTCCCTGTGCCTGTCAGTAAAAAGCAACGGATGCGATTTTTGGGGATGGCTGGCTACTATCAGAAATTTTGTTCCAATTTTTCTAATATTGCTGAACCCCAGACAAATTTGTTGAGTAAGAAAAACAAGTTTCTTTGCACTGAAAAATGTCAGGAGGCTTTTGATAGATTAAAAGCCATACTCAAAAGTGCACCGGTTGTTACAGCTCCAAATTTCAGTCAATCTTTTAAATTATCTGTTGATGCAAGTGATGTTGGGGTTGGAGCAGTATTGATTCAAGAAGATAGAAATGGTGTTGATCACCCAGTGTGCTATTTCTCTAAGAAATTAAATAAGCACCAAAGAAATTACTCAACAATCGAGAAGGAATGTTTGGCTTTAATATTGGCATTACAGGATTTTGAAGTTTACATTAGCTCAGCTCCTTCTCCGGTTGTTGTGTTTAGTAATCACAGCCCTCTTACTTTCATTGACAAGATGAAAAATAAAAATCAAAGATTGTTAAGGTGGAGTTTGTTTTTACAAGAATATAATCTTGATATCAGGTACATCAAAGGAAAAGACAGTTTGATTGCAGATGCACTTTCCCGTGTATAGAAATATTATTTCATGTACACTTTGTATAATTCATAAGAATTTTCTTATGTAATTTTATTTTACCTCATGTATAATTTATGGGGGAAGTGTTACAAATATGTAATTAAATTGCTTGTGTGTTAGTTTTAAATTCTTTTTATTTTATTTTTGTTTCATTATATTTTATTGTAATGATTATTATTACTGGATTTGAAATTTTTCCCCGTAAATTCAGCCTTTTGTTTAGAACGTAAAAGTATGACTTAAGCACTATTTTTAGCTCACTTTGGTTCATAGATTTTGTAAACACTACGCGAAAATGATTGGAATTTCATCAAGATTCAAACCTGGATTCAGTTAGAACTGTTTAGTGATAGGACTTATATTTTTCAACTTTCGGATTAATATTTGGATTATATTCACAAACCTTAAGTCCTATTTCATATTTTTATCTTGTTTTCTAGGGAAATAAATTATTTTGTTAAAATTTACAAAGCTTGTTGACTTCACTCTTTTCTTTTGTTACATTTGTACAAGCCTACACGTAACGGCATATATACATAAATCTTCAATCTTCATACTGTGCAATGATGTAATAATAAGTTTTGAGTTTCTCCAGTAAAGTTGTTTTCAAAATGAACAGTCTCTTCATCATTGGTATTGAGCAGGGGTCTCCAACACATGGCCCATGGGCCACATGCAGCCCACCAAGCCTTATCCTGTGGCTTGCAAAATGATTGCCATCTCAAGGTGTCATGAGAGATAACAAAAGTGGTGCAGTCCTTGGGCCATCAAAAATGCCCTCATGCCACCCTCAGGGTGGTTTGAGTTTGAGACTCCTGGTATAGAGTATTTCTCCATTCCATTTTGTTTGGTATTTTTGAATTGCCATGAATTGACACAATTTTAGCATTTTTTTCAATACCATTAAGGTAGTAGTCATGTATCATAATATGCATGTTGCAAGATGTTTGAAATTCCTAGTGTGGATGCAGTATTGACCAAGTTGTAAGGTCCAGGAAATGTTTCTTTGTATTTGTGCAGTGGTAGGGAAAGTGGTTAAAGTGATGATGGTATTGTTGTATTGTTTTATTCACTAGTAAAGAAATTGGTCCAGCAGTTAGTAGATGGCTAATGGAAGAACTCATATTTGAATTAATCAGTCAGCCATTTTTGTTTTATCTTTTTGTGCATGGGAAGAGCCCACACCAAAAAAAAAAACTTAACTGTTTTAAGTTTCACTTGTGGCTCATCTCACCCACTGGCCATCTATTCTGGTCCTGATTGAAAATGGTACTAATCTGAACTACAATAAGGCAGCCATTATGACTATGTCAGAAGATGATGATGTTATCACTATAACTCTTGAAGGAATGATGGCATTTTCATGATGTTTTCATTAATACATCTCTTGCAATAGGTATTTGGTTCTAAATGAAACTGGTGTGGATTTGCACTGTTGTAAACCAGACCCAAGCACCAACTTTGAAGGTCATTTTCTCTGATACTGTTGTATGTGGTCCAAAACTTGATAGGTGTATTCATAGTGGAGGTTTCTACTCATCACCAGCAAAAGAAGTCCATAAGTTTCCTACTATTCATGCTCAGATTGATTATGTTTTTGCATTCTGCTCAGTTTCTCTCATTAAGTGATTGAAATCTTACATAATGCACCAGTCAGACAGGCAAAATTCCATTTAAGTTAGTGGGTGTTTATTCAGCCATGTTGCCTGGTTTTTACTCAGTTTAAGATTATGTTAGGTTAATCGAAGGTTTTTTCTTTCGAACAGAAGAAGTCTGGTTTGATGAAGGAAGTTCTGGCTCCAATTGCAGAGAAGTTTACTGTGATGCTGGAGAAAATGGCAACAGAAACCAATGAACAGAAACAGCTGTTATATGCTCAGAGCATCAACAATGCAATGGCTTTAGCTAGGTAAAGCACAGTAATTACCAGTGTCCATGTTGTAGCTTGCCTGTACAAAAAGGAATCAAGCCATTCAACTCTTTTCCCATCTGCACATTTATAACAAATATATCAGCACATTCTTCTTACATCTGAAGCTACTTAGGTCTTTTTCTATTTTAAACTACATTATGGAGGTTTGATAGAATCTAACCCTTGGGAAAGAATAATGTAGTTAAAATTTGTCTTGGTCTTGCCATATATACTATATTTTTAGTTCACATAGCTTGCTGTTCATGTGAGCTTATGGTATGGCTGTGTTGTGCATTATCGATAAACATTTTCTATTTTAAACTTTGCAAAAAATCACAGGACCATTTTCAATTCTGGCATTAAGAGATTTTGAGTTTATACAAATTATGCCACTCAGCATCCTTGAGTGGTTACATTTTGTATTTTAAGTTTATTTTTTAGGCTCTGTTCATGTTAGAATCTTCAGACTAGATAACTGTATGGATCTCAGTACCACACCCTTAGAGCAAACACAGGCTTACTTTAAGATTTTGTGTTTGGCTCATAAAAATAATAATTTTTTAGCACCCTGTATACATGCTATTACTGCTGTACACAGACTTATGAAACCTGATGATGGTGCTTTTACACCATCATCACAAAAATAGGTTACTGTGACCCATATTGCCTGATTCACTGACTTAGGTCATATCTCAAGCACTGTTTATGCCAGAATCACCAAATTTGATGACTGTATGCATCTCTGTTAGTACCATACAACAAATACAAAAGGTCATTGTGACCTATCTGCCCAGGCCAGCCAGGCTTGGCTATCTACGTACTTGCAAAAAAGGCACTTTGCTCCTTTTCCTGAGAATGCTATAACCATTAATGTGTTAAAAGTGCCATTAAACCAAGAAAAACAAAGCACTAGATTATTTTGACCTGTATTTTACAGGTTTATTTGAAGTTTTTGCATTTAGCTCATGACCTCATTCATTTATTTCTATCAACTGTATATTACTGTTATATCTGGAGTCATGAAACTTGGTGAGAGGAGCAGCTTAACGAGTACTACACTCTTACATGTCACTAACTTGGGTTCAATGTGATGTTCTTACTGCATTTAGAATATGCATGCATTTTAACTCACCCCCCTTGACTTAATTTGATACAAAAGCCATAATTAAAACATGATAATACAAAACAAGTCTGCTTTTAATTGTGACAAGAACAAGAAACACTGCTGCAAGTTGCAGATCAAAACACAGCTGGCACATAATTAGGTTGTAATGGAAATGTTTGCAGGCTTTGCTCTGACAGTCAGTTGACACTTTTCACATTTGTATACAAGAGTGCAGATCACATTTACAATACTGTATTTGGCATCTATGTTGGGACACCATAAATTAATTTTTAAAGTAATTTTTTATGCACATTATGTTCTGAGAAGCATCATTTTTATTGAGTCGTACATTGGGGGACACCTTTTAAATCATTTGACAAATACATGTCAGAAAAAGTACTCTAACTGAAATTTTATTTTAAAAAATGTAATACTGTGTACTTTAGATAAAACTCTTTAATGCACTGCAGCATCATCTCATCAACCCATCTCTTCTCCTGCACATGTATGATCCATTCTTTCGGTGCATGAGTGTTTGTTTTAGCTTTCTCATGCCATGAAAAATTATTGTTGGAGGCTGAGGCTAGACATCTCCTGAAGCGGAAACTGCAAGGACTAAAGTCAGATTTTTTTTAATGTGCACCAGTCGTACTAATTCTCACACTTTTAACTCCCATCTTACTAACAGTTCATCCAGGAATGAGATCAAATTGCACAGGAATTTCATCCATGTTAATGATCATATTGTTAGCATCTCTCATCTTCTCTTCTGGCCTTCACCAATTCATCATACGATTTTATTTTCTCCAGATCTTCTGGGCGACACTGGGTCATCAATAGCTATGCATGAAGCACTATACTGTGTCACTTTAAAAACTGTTCCATTGTTTCAATTTATTTTCAAAATTCCAGTGAATACCGGTGAAAAGGAACCAAAGTTAACTTTCCTATGTCAGCCAACTTTGTATATACAAAAAAAAAAAACGGCACACTTAAAAGAATATAAAGATGGCTTCCGAGGTTGGCTTGCTTTGTAATAAAATATCCTTTGTATTAATAACCTTTTTTTAAAAAACAATTGGCTTAAAAGTATCCAAAGTAGGCTTCCAAGGTCGGCTTGCTTCAATAAAAATAACCTTTGTCTTTGATATCCTGTCAGTAAGTTCAAACAGTGAGTTTATAGCTTGCTGCTTTTGTATTTATTCAACACCAGGGCATCTATTTGCTTGGCATCTGTAGTCATAATTAATACAAATGATCATTGATATCTGCGGGCAAATAGTATACACAACAATAACTTGTGTTAATAATACTTTTTGTAACCCATGCTAGCGAAAAGATTGTCATTGCGCTCAAGTGAATGAATTTTCAAATAATGACTTTTATTTGCGAGATGCTGTCTGTCATAAAGTTGACCTGGATATAATACAGTTTTGGTTATTTTGCACTTCATACCATGTCATGTGTGAATGGCAGATGCCTGCAAGGAATCAGTTGATTATTTCCCTCTTGTTTGCGGTTTTCTTGGATCCCGTTTTCAGCCTGGTAAGTCACAACATATTCAGACCTTTGAGTACAACCAAACACTATCTGTTTCTCAATGTTCACATTAGTGAGCAATGTGTTGTGTGTTATCTGACATAAGTGATACACGCTACAGTATGGATAGATGTGTATGCTTCATATATGGAGTTCTTGGATATATTTTATTCTTTAATGCTCACAATGAAAATAATGAAAAAATAAATGATAACTGAACAAGGTTAGTTTCTTTCATTTTATTATCAAATAAGTGTTTGTTTATCTGTTTTATTGCAATGTGTAGTGAGGGGGGGCACAAATATATTTCACAAATATATTTTGTTTCTTAAGTCTTGGGACGTATGACCTAGATGAAATAAGGTTTCACCATAAGTTCTGGGACAGGGAAAAATATAATTATTTGTTTGTGTCCCAATATATACCTTAGGTATGGTAATTACACTGAAATCAAATTTAACGATGAAAGTGAAACACAAATTTCACATGACAAACTTATTTGGGATATTTTTCTTAAATTATTTATACTAGTTAGTGTTACCAACCTTGATCAGTATTTTGTTGTATGTTATTTACATTGTCGTGAGATATTTTAAAAGAACATGTAACAAAATATATCACCTCTTATTAAAAGTTGTGAATTTTATGCTGTTGATTCCAGATTTCCAGGGCACTAACCACCATTTTTTATGATGAAACAAGTGATTTATCAAGTTTCATTTGTCAAGTTTGATCATGATTTTATTCAAGTAAAGCAAATAAGAACCAACTTTTGGGGTCTGTTAGAAAAAGTGGGATCCAGTTCCAGCATTATAAACAGGTTCGCAAGTAATCCAGGCATGCAAAAACATTATTAGTATTAGCTATTACCATGGCAACCACTCTTCTTAACACTTTTTTTTATGATATTTTACATCAGAGTATTTGCTCATAATACTGTAATTTATGCTGTTGTTTGAATCACTTCTAATAGTCAGAAATTAACCCAAAGTGTTAGATTTGCAACGTAGCATCTAGTGTTTAGTCTTTTATTATGTTTTTTCTTACACTTAGACACAGAAGCACAAAAAGAAGCAGAATTGCTTAAAATTGCTTAAAAATGTCATATTTGTTAGTCCTTTTGCAGCTGATTTAAATGTTTAACAAAGAAACATTTGCTGAAAGTGTATTATAGCATTTTATTTATCTACAAGGAAAAAAATCCAATTGAAATTCATTGACTATATTAGTTGTCATGGCAATGTAGAAAGTACAAATAGCTGCACAACACTGTTGCCAAACCAATAAACTTCACAAGTCAGATTTGTAAATTTAATTAAGTAAGGATAAAGAAAAATCCTTTCCTGATTTCAGCATAGCAATTAGATTTTCAGTTTTAGTGCCTTGGCTGAAAATGCAGAGGAAGTTGGGCATACATTTACCAGGATGCCCATTTGGGAAAGGTTTAAATGTCACAAAGCATAATGCAGATCCAGATTTCTTTGCCAGCCATCTTTGTTTTGTGCTTTTAAGTAGATGTCAAGCAGACAAGCAAGATCAAGTCCACTTGGGTCTCTTGTTGTTTAATTTTACTTGCAAGATTTTTTCCAAAATTTCTTATAGTTGATCTTGTTACTTCTAGCCGTGCCAGTAAAGGATTCTCGGGACAGCAGACAATGCAAGATTGTGGGTGTGAGGCAACTTTCACTGACCTGTTGAAGATATTTCTGCAGGCAATTAATGTGCCAGTACAGCGCCCCCTGATTCATGTGGGACTGCGGCAGTACATGCATCGCATGGTAGTGTGCCTGGAGAAGGACATTCTGCCCTTCATTCCACTAGTCCTGGAGCAGCTTATCAAACAGCCAGAGGCAAGGGAACTTCATGACTTTATCCCACTAGTCAATCAGCTGATCATGAAATTTAAGGTAACTGGCAGAATCATGCTCATGCATTATTAGACACGTGGATTAGTGCAGTTTTGTGCCTCCTCTGCATTAACTGATAGACCTAGATTAATACACTTCTCCAGTGATGATGACAATAACTTCATCAAGATTCAGTACTAATGTTGGTGAGAGTGATTCATAGGAAGGATTCTCAATAGAATGGTTTTTCAGGAATGACCAGGCATTGTGTTTATGCTTGTTTTACTTGTATCATAATATCCATGCCCCATGTACTGATGTTGATTTTGGCTCTTTTCAACTCAAACTTGAATTGTTCAGAGTTTATATCTGCATTGGAATATCAGCATAAAAATAGAATAGGTATGCACGTAACTCATTTGATTCTAAAGAAAGACATTATAAACTGCTTGTCTACATGAAATTGTTATCGTAGTATCTTTACCATAAAATACTTGTACCTTGTACAGTGCTTCCTATTCCTAGTGCATATCTCCAGTGGCCTAGTGGTTAGAGCATCTGCCTCAGGTGCGGGAGGTCGCATGTTCGAATCCCAGCTGAGTCATACCAAAGACTTATAAAAATGGTACTAACAGCTGTCTTGCTAGGCGCTCAGCATTAAGAGGCTAGTGTTAGGACTGGTCATCCTGGTGTCAGGATAATGTGACTGGGTGGGACTTGATGCCACATGTCTGCTGCATGATGCCACAGTGCAAGTTATCACTATAAACTGCCACACTGCAGCGGTATGAGTGAAAAATTGTTCAAGCTGCATTAAAAATCCAGTTCACACACACACACATACACCTATTCCTAATGCTGTTCATAAGAGTGGTCCAACTCACCTTCATATGACTTGAGGATTACTTCATACCATTTGGGAAGCATCCAACTCACCTTCCTGTGTCTCAAAAATTACTTCTTTCCTTTTGGGAAGCATCCAACTCACCTTCATATGACTCGAGGATTATTTTTGCCTTTTGGGAAGGGTCCAGCTCACCTTTCTGTGTCTCAAGAATTACTTCTTGCCTTTTAGGAAGCATCCAACTCACCTTCCCGAGTCTCAAGAATTCATGCCTTTTGGGAATTGTCCATCTCACCTTTCTGTGACTCAAAGATTACTTCATGTCTTCTGGAAGTGCCTTTAAGTGTCAGCCAGTTTAAAAGTTGGTTTAGGTGTTTGCATAAATCAGATGCTCAGACCAAAAAACCAGCAAAGTTAACTTGCTTCTTCTTCAGACTGTTGGTTTACTACATTCAGGCTTTTGGTGTACTATGTCAGTTTTGCTAAAGATTTCTTATAGTATGATTACAGGCAAAATGGTATAAACTTCCTTTGGATTGGATGGTGCCATCTTGAACAATGTGTTCAATTGAAAGAAATTTTGTCCAGTGTTGCTTCCAGGGTGTAGGAATGCAGGATTTTCATGTTTGTCTGGCCCAAAAATTGTTTATAGTTCGATTTTGGTACTTTTCTCTTTCATCTAATGCATAAGAATGTCAAGAACAATCAACGCACATCAGAAATATGATTTAAAATAGGTAGTGTTTACAGGTAAGAATCTGATAATCCAGCAATCTGACAAAGCCTAGTACACATATTGTTGAACATGTAGTCTACAAGCAGAAAAGTGATGAAGAATCAGGAGTCAGTTTTGCATTTTTGGAAAGACATCACAAGAACAATTTCTAGAATGTTCAGAAATTCTTAGGATCGTAGTTGTTCTTTGCCAAATCAAAGGAAAAAGGTTGTGTTTCTTTAGCAGTTGAGAACAAGCTGCCATTGAAAAAAAGAGTGAAATATGATCATGTTTCATCCAAAGTGGATTGAAAAATGGCCATTCCTATTGAAAAATAATAAAGAACATGCGATATATGTGTCAAGTATAACCAGAATAATGCATTCACGACAGTTTGTACAAATTACTGAACTGGTCCTGTTGAAAGACTACGGTAGTAAGTAGCATGTAGATAATGCAAGTGTTTTTAAGTGAGTGACATTGTATAATATGACAGATATGGGCATGAGTGTTGATGAATTTTATTAGACTTTTTTTCTGAGTCCTACTTGTTTGCAGGTTTGGCCCACATTTAAAGTTTTAGTTGTGTCCTTTTTGAAAAATCTCAGAAGCAACAATGCTTTTGCCTCTAATTTGCCATAACATTGTTTTGAAAATGATGTAGTACATCCAAGACTATACAGTAGCAGCTATTCATGTAGCTGGATGTTTTGGGGGTCTGAGTGGCTCAGGTTATTTCAATCATCTAAGCCAGTTTGTTTCTGTTGGTTGAGATTTACAGCTAATATAGAAAAAGCAAAAGTGACTGTAGTGTTGCCAACATAGGATGGTGGGGCTGAACAAGTCTGTGTCCTCATAGTGCATTAAGAGACTAAACTGTAGTATTTAATTATGTGAAATCAGATCATGATTGTTACCATGAGATCAGATAAAAAAGTGTAATACAATCCCTGAATTGGGTAGTTTTACCAAATCTTTCATTTCATGTGTATTCTGTTTGCTTTCTGGTTGCATTCCATGTAACATCTTATCATTGTTAATTTATGGTCTCAAACATGCTTTCAGACTTTGCATTTATTGTTTTCTTTTGTCATCTACCAAAGTCAGGGTTTTCTGTTTTCAAAAGTTTTATTGGGAGAAAACCTGTAGCTTTCCTTAAAAGAATCTGATCAAGGGTTATTAGGTTTGCTGGTCATAGACCAGAAGAGTTTGTGGGATGGCCTGTTGTTCATTCATCTGTCTGTTGGCTCAAGTTAGCTATTACTACCAATAAACTCCTAAACTATTTGGAGGATTTCAAACAATCATTCCAAGGTCTAGTTGATCCTAAATGAAAATGGGGGCATTCTGACGTCCAATATGCAGTCACAGTTACCATCTTGAAAATCTCTTTATTGATACTACTCCTTAAGACATGGGCATATCAATTTGGGGTTTTTAATAATAGACTTCTTATGCTGTCTAATTTGTCCTAGATGAAAATGGTGCCATTCTAACATCCAATATGGCCACCATGGTAGCCATCTAAAAGATCTTGTTATTGCCAGTCCACCTGAAAATTGGACATGTTTTCATCAGGACCTTTTTTATCAAATCTAGTTGGTCCTAAATGAAATTGGTGCCAGTCTTAATCCAGCATGGTCACATTTATGAATATTTTGAAAATCTTATCAGTTCTCCTTAAAGAATGGTCATATTGGCATGGCATTTCACCAAAAGACTTCTTATCATCAAGTTGGCCTTAGATGAAAATGGTACTAATCTTGCATCCACTATTGGTGACATGATGGCCTTCTTGAAATATTTTTATCACTCAGGAATATCAGAGATGGTTTTAGCACTCAGGAGTTAAAAAGATTGCAGTAACTGTCTTATTCATCTTTTAATCCTGGAAATTCTTTTTGGCCAGTAGAGTATCAGTACCTTTGAGATATTCTATTCTTGTGATTAACAGTAGTCATTCTGCTTTCTGCGCTTTGCATTTCTAATTTGCTTGCATTAATGCTGCACACATTCATTCTGCATTCCATTTTGAAATCACATGTAAAATTACCTGTTTCAGGGTTTGTACTGTTACGAATATGTAATTAAATTGCTTGTGTGTTAGTTTGAAATTCTTTTTTATTTTATTTTTGTTTCATTATATTTTATTGTAATGATAATTTTCATTGGATTTGAATCTCTTTTTGGAAAATTCACTTGACCTGATTGGAACGTAACGGTTGCTTTATCACTATTTTTCACCTTGGTTGAGACGGTTTGTAAACACTAAGCGAAAATGATTGGCTATTACCAAGGTCATGTTTGGCCCACGTGTTAGCGGAGTTGTAAACAGCCTTTCTTTTTTTTATTTATTTCCAGTGTGGGAATCTGATTCTTAGATTCATATTGTAGCATATGTGCAAATTGTCTTTTTTTTTTACTGCGCGGATTGATGATTAAGTGATCATGTGACCCATCACGAGTGTTGAAATGACGTTTTAGTTGGGTTTAATACTCACATCTCAGTGAAGTTTGGTCAGTTGTATTTTAAACCTTGAGAGCTCCAGAGGTTTTTGAAGTTTGTCTATTTTTGAGGATTTAATAATTCATATTCTCTAGAAAACTACACAAGTGCTCTTCTTTATAAAAATTCTGGGACAAAGACATTCAATGGAGATTTATTCTGGAATTCTAAACAGAACATTATAAATTGTGATTCAACGAGGAACTGTTGCCTTCTGTACAACAACCTCATCTGACGTCATTGCCTTCCATATTGGAATTTCATCAAGATTCGAACCTGGATTCAATTAGAACTGTTTAGTGATAGGACTTATATTTTTTCAATTCTAGGATTAATTTTTGGATTATATTCACAAACCTTAAGTCCTATTTCATATTTTTACCTTGTTTTTTAGGGAAATAAATTATTTTGTTAAAATTTATAAAGTTTGTTGACTTCACTCTTTTCTTTTGTTACTTTTGTATGAGCCTACACGTAACAGTACATTAAGTACTAATGCTACAACAGAATTTGACCAATTTACTGGGATCTATAACTAATACCTCTGTTATAAGAGTGACATTCTGAAGGATTTTACAATGTGGAACCTTGATATTTACTTTGAACACACTTGCTAATATGCTTTTTATGACTTCCTAAAAGATGCCCTTTGTGATCTACCATTTTCAATATGCTTGCTTCATTTCAGTAAATATGCAGGACTGGACAAGTTTTATGAAAGCCAGTTTGCACTTGGAGAGGCTGACTGGACAGTTGAACTTGCCAAGGAGAGATTTGAGCTTGTTAAATAATATGACAACATCACAGAAAAAGTTTAAAAATATAGGTTAAAGAAAATATAGGATATTTTCTTGAAATTGTTTTTTATTTTTTATTACAAACAAATGGTTTATTTTGTATCTTTTTATCTTCACACACTGAAAGCTTATGCCAGTAATTAAAATTACAGCACTACCTATTTATCTCAACATCCTCAGGCCCAAGGTAATATTGTCAACATAAGTGTGTGGGGGGGTTTTATAAAAAAAGCAGATTTTGCATACAGGTGACATTTGTCTATAAGAGATGACATGTCAATGAGTGAACATAAACAATGGATTTTTTTTTTATGAAAACAAAACTAGTTTGAAATCCACTTGTATATTGACAACTTATTTTTTGTTTCCTTTATGTAATACAATCCATAATGAGTTAACTACTGAACATGTATATGAAAAGCCCATGAATTCATGTATCGGTCACATGTTAGAAAATTCATATATCAGTCAGATCCTGTTAGAAAACACATGAATAAACACACACACACACACACAAACACACACACACACACACACATATATATCTATATATATATAAAAGTTGTCCTCATTTGATTCCATTGTCAGCAAGCATGTGTCACTACACAATTCACTGCAATATTCATTGTTGCCAGTAGTATGTGGCTAGATGGTTGTTGTTTACATGCTACATTTACTTAAATTGGCCTAGATTTTGATATGCCAGAAACAACAAACATAATCATCTTGCTGAGGCTATTGACAGGGAAATGAAAACCTGTTAGCAAGTGAAAACTTTTACGAACATCTTTGCAAGATGCCCCACCTGCAACTTCTTGACATCCTCATATTTAGTTTCAAGAGATTGTACATTTAATTTGCATTTTATGTTGCTAGCCATCGTAAGCATAAAGTTACTTTTTTACAGCAAAAATGGAAACTTTCATGGCTCAATAAACGTATTTCAGTCACTGATCACTTGGAAAATGCAACAAATGATCCGATTCCATTGCTTTTACGCAAATTTGGTTTTGACTTCTTTTGATGAAAGGTGCATTGTTTTTATTGAAGATTGTAGGCAGCTTTCTGCATGCACTATTGAAGTTGCCACAAAAGGCCAACTTCTGATGAACAAACAAATGCCCATTGGTTAATGCATCAGCAACATCAAAGCCTGGTGGCAATATCAAGTAGTGTAAAACAAAGGAAGGGTCGGTACTGGCAGTTTGTCATCATAAATGACTGGAAATCAAAGGATTCTTTAGGTTGGCACCTAAGGCTTCTGTCACTGTGCATTTATTTTTCTTCTCCACATTGGCATAAGTATGACAAATTTAGTAGTATCAATAGACCATGGGCCCAGCACTTTTTCATTTTCATCTTTTATTTTCAGGGATCAATTGGTCCATTCCTACAGGCAGTATTCATGCCATTAGTGACCGCAATATTCAGCACTCTGACAGCTCCAGGGGATGAACTGGACCAGCAAAAGAAAAATGACAACAAAATGTTGCAGAAAAGCTACTACCTTTTTCTCTCCACCATTGTCAGTAATGACCTCATGGACGTCTTAAAGAGTCAAGGTCCTACCCTGTATTGTTTTGTGTATTGTGCAGCAAACAATGAATTATACTTTATACCAAACTCATGTCAGCTGTTGTATAATACAGCAGCAGGTTATGAAGGGTGCATCATGTTGCTTCTTTTATATCAGTTCTTTGTAGACTGCATAATGTCCAGGTAAATCTGGCTCTGTTCTGTTAGCATAATGTACTGGCTGATATGGATCTGTGCAGTTTACATAATGTCCAGGTAAATCTGGGTCTCTGCTGTTTAGATAATGTCCAGGTAAACCTCAGTCTATTAGCATACTGTAGTGGCAAATTTGGGTCAGATACTGTTTACATAATGTCCATGTAAATCCGGGTCTATTAGCATAATGTACTAGCAGATCTGTGTCTGTGCTGTTTACATAATGTTCAGTTAAATCTGGGTCCATGCTGTTTGCATAATGTCCAAGTAAATTTTGGTCTAGTAGAATAATGTATTGGCCAGTCTTGGTCTGTGCTGTTTACATAATGCCCAGGTAAATCTGGGTGTATTAACGTAATGTACTGGCAGATCTAGTTCAATTCTGTTTATATAGTGTTATGGTAAACCTGGGTCTGTTAGCTTAATGTAGTGGTAAATCTGAGTCTATGCTGTTTACATAATGTTCTAGTAAATCTGAGTCTGTTAACATAATGTCCTGGTAAATCTGGGTTTAAGCTGTTTATATAATGTCCAGGTAAATCTGGGTCTATTAGCATCATGTCCAGGTAAATCTGGGTCTATGCTGTTTGCAGTATATCATGATAAATCTGGATCTGTGCACCATGAGGTTCAATGTGCCTGATATATGGATAAGTACAGTTCTTAATGTTACTTGTGGAGCAGACAGATAATTGTCTGACCCACAATTATAACTGCCTCATTATGTTGTATGTTTTGGCTGTCAGAATTTGATGTGAGAGGTAAATGTCCTTAAGAAATATCTTTTTTGTCCCTCATCTTTTTGCAGAAAGTGGTTTTGTTCACATTTTTATCCATTGCCCATCATACTTTTGTTTCCAATCTACAACTTTAAAGCAGTTCAAGTTTAAGGGATGAAACTTGGTATACGATCATATGTATCTTGTCTTTGAGCTCAAGGTCATGGCTCAATATTTTAAGTTTTCTGTAATACTTTTCTTTCCACTCATTAACATTTAAGCCATTTGAGATCAAGGAATCTTGGTATGCTTGGTAGAAAAGTGGTGCATACAACATTAGGGGTGCTATCTTCAAGATCACAGATCAATATTTTTCATTGTCACCCACTATTGATTCTGCAATGTAACTTTCAACCATTGAGGATTAAAGAATGAAACTTGGTATGCTTGTACATCTTCATTAATAAGTGTGTCATGAACCACATTGGATTTCCAGCCTTTAAGCTGAAGGTATTAGGTCAAAATTTGAAGCACAATGGTCCCCCTCATGAACAGCTACTCCCAACCAGCGGATACCTACTTTTTACGGCCAGAATCCCTTGGCACCAATGAGTTTGTGTTCAAAAGTACACAACATGACCAGCAGCCAGCATATTAGTGCCAAAATCTTCACAAAATTAACTCGATCAAGAAGAGTCTGATCAAGGAGGCAACAGAGGAATTGTTGCCACCTCCACTATCACATTTGTCTAATAATTGTTTAATAATGTTTGCCTAGGGAATATTGTCCTGATATTTTGCAAACCTTGAAAAGTGGCTTGGAGCCAACAATAGAGTGTTGTCTCTTAGTTAGGCATCGCAGTGAGTGTAAGACGACCCCCATATGTCTGTTCATGGCCTTAAGGCCTGTAAGGCAGGACACATGGGTTTGATTATGTTTTGGATGATGTGCGTTTTCAGTCATTGTTGCTACACACTGATATACAGGTTCTTAACCATCATGCCTGAAAACAGGAAATCAATTTCTTAATGGAACATGCCATATAACAACAGTCTTTTCCATTGTATGCGGAACCTTATGGGGATTAAGGTAACTGGTCTGTCCATTTTCTAGTCAACCTGGCCTTCCAGTTGATGACTAAGCTTTCCTTCAAGTATACTGTATGCATTTTGATTGCCAAACCTCCAGTACAGTTGGTGGGCCTAATATTATTGACTTGCTCGATAGGGAATACTGTTCTACATTTAATGACAATGCTATGACTACTTTCCTGCCTGGGGGCCCCGAGTGGCCGAGTGGTCTAAAGCGCTCTCCATTACGGATCACTGCCATCTCACCTCTGTCTGCGTGGGTTCAAGTCTAAGATTCGGCGAATGTGGATATGTGAGAAAGCTTGCCAGTAGCTTCTCGTGGGTCGGTGGTTCTTTCCGCGGATTTCCCGGTTTCTTCCTCCATCATTAATACTGGCGGCCATGTATAGCCTATCGTGTGCTGAAAAATGGCGTTAAGCCCCACAACAACAACAACAACAACTTTCCTGCCTACCCTGATCTGATAATTCTTGTTGATTCCACCATGGAAAGGATAGAATTTAGTTTAAAGCTGATATGGAATAAATATTTAGCATCTAAACTCTCATTGCCCAGGTTCTCAATCTACAACCGGTCTGCCAACCATTACAGTTTGATTATGTTTTACAGAAATGACCCTTAAAATATTGGCTTGCAGAATAAAAGCAAAAATTATGGAAATATGTTGCAGTAAAATCCAGATACTGTTTTGTCTGTGTTTGATTTGGATCCAGGTGTCATATTAGATTCAGTGGAGTTGGTCCAAGAACCAGACTAACTTGACATGAGTACCTCTGTTGCTTTAAACTGCACATATTTTTTCATGCAAAACATCTGTATGATCAAGCTGTTGCTTATAGAATTTTCTAAAAATGGCATCCAGCAAAATAAAGATGGATCAAAATGAAAGGGATAATCAGCCTCTTAAAAAGGTTCAATAATTAAGAATGAAAAGAAATGTTCAGGTGCTTGGTGAAAAAAAAAGCAGGAAGGCAGCAATTAGGTTATTGGACATCATGTGTTGATCGGAGTATGTTTTGAGGCGGGAGGTATGATAGCCAAATGAAATTTAAATAAAAAGTCGAGGACTATGTCAAGTTCAGAGATAGCATAAAACCAATCAGTTTGGAACTGCAGTTTCAGGTAATTAAAGTCCAAGTGTACTTTACAAACTTTTAGTTGAACATAATGTAGATCATCGCTGCATCATTCTTGAATCACACTTCTGAACTTTTTAAATGCATATTTTCCAAGTTGAAAATAGCAATGCATAATGTTTTGTTACACCTTACTGAAAACTGTTCTGACTTACAGAAAAAATCAACCGCCTTACTGAGGAGGTCTTGTTAGGGCTGGCAGGTCTGTTATAAGCCACAATTACAAAGCCAAGGCTTCAGTAGATGTTGCGGATGAGGAAGCATTTTGCTTCTTACCTAGTCTGCAAAGCTCCACCCATCTTTTGGACAAAAACATTGACCACGTGAAGTCACAAGCCTTCTTTTCAGATGCCTGTTACCAGTATCATACAACACACACTTGTACACACACTTTTACACATACAACACTGATATTCGGAGTGTTCAAGAAAAGATTGTGACACTACACGTGTTGAATCCACTGTTCTTTCAAATTGGCCACCTAATATTTGAAGCATCTTCGAAAATGGTGTGGGATACAGTGACAACGTCATTGATGCTAGACTTCTTAGGTGATTTTTCGTTAGCCAATAAAGTGGGGAAAAGAATGCATAACCAAAATAGTGATCAGTTGAGCAGCTTACCTCTCCATGGCAAATGCCCTTAAGGTTTCATCATATCTAGATTTTATATGGCATGACATGTTTTTACATTCATCATAGCTGAAGTTGTATCACTCCTTGGCTTTGCAGTCATTACCCTTCAGTTCACTGCTGTTGTTTGGGTATATACAGGATATACTAAAGCAGGCAGCACAATTTAAGAAATGCCACTCCAGCTCTCCTTATCTTTAGGTTCACACAAACGGAACACTCCAGGGTTTATTTGAGGCTTTTCCTGGTACCAAAAGCCATTGACAAATGTGGGCCAGCGATAGACTTCAGCTGGCTAAACAAATTCATATTGGCACAAAAATTCAAGATGGAAACATCATGACAAGTACACATTTCCATCAAAAGGAACGAGTTTACAGTCAGCCTCAATCTGACTGATGCATACTTTTATGTCCTGATCCATCCACTGTCATGCAGGTTCCTTTGATCTGCATTAATAGGAAAAATTTACTAATTTAGTGTTACTTTTCACACTAAATCTTGGCCAAAAAAAGGCAATTGTTTCATCTTAGGACCTCCTTGCTGACAGTGATTTTAGCATACCTGGATGACATCCTTCAGAAACACATGGTAAGTGCTGTTTTGCTGCAAGAAATTAACAGTCTTACCTTATCGATCTTGTCTGTCTGCCTAAAAAATGAATTGCATGAACTTTCAAGGTTGATCTCAAACAGGAAGATGGTTTCTGCATCTCCTCAGTTTACTAAACAAAATCATTTGATTCTCCTGAACCACCTCTATATGCATCCTTTGCAAATGGCATTGCTTTGCTCAGTGCCACCCATTTTCTGATTGTCTTAATCAGCACATCTCGATCTTGACCAAGTTAAAACAGTTCCTCCATCAATGGTAAGACATGCAATGGCTCACAAAAGAATTTGACTGTAGAAGCCCAAACCAGACATCACAATTTGTACTGGTGCCAGTTTTGTTTGGCAGAGGGGGCTAACCTGTTACCTTGCTTCACCATGGTAAGCAGCAAGTGGAGCCCACAGAGAAAGCTTTCCATATAAACCTGATGGAATGAAGGCTCTGATGAACATCATTCATTTGTGACAAGAGTACCTCGGGGGAAAAGTGATTCTCATAATGTCAGACGATTAGGTAATCATCACTTACCACAAACCAGGCTGAACAAATCACCTAACTTGTGCATTCTGGTGCAAAAGTTTCTATGCTGGTGCTCCTGGCAAGATAACAGTCCAGATCAAACATCTCTGCAGACAAAATATGTTGGCAAATTCTGCATCACAAAGGGTTCAAACTCTGCAAACTGAGTGGTCCTTTCATTCATCAGTCTTTTAGTGGATTTGTATACTTTGGGGCATCTGATGAGGAGATTTCTTTGTAACAAGGTTGAATCATAAACTGCTCACCTTCATCACCTGTCCCAGACTAAAAAGTTTGTGCTGTGGACTCACTAGCAGTCAATTGATGGGATTTAAGGCCGTGTCTTCTCTTCAACTGTTCTGATTCAGAGAGTCTTTCAGAAAATCGGGGACCACAGTTGCAAAGTCATTCTAGTAGCCCCACTCAGACAGAACATGTCATGGTGAATGATCTGATTGGAATGGTGATAAATACCCCCAGGAAGATTCCATCAAAATTCAAGCTGCTCAAACTAACCTGTACATGGGTATTTTATCCCTGCCCATACAGGCTTCCTTTTGCCTGGCTTTTGTCAGGTGGGCGTGTTGCAAGGAAGAAGGTCATCCACTTTGAGAGCTAGTTAACTCTGGTTACTACCAGGGAATACTGCTCCAGTTCTGACATGCTCAAGCCACAGCAGGGATCTGTGAGACTTGTTTTTCCAACTTTGTCATGAATCACTAACCCTTATTCTAAAATGGAATTTATTATTATATTATATATTATTATATTATGTATTCTTATATATTATTATATTATATATTATTATATATTATATATTATTCATGTTCAGTGCAGTGATCTTTTCATAATATATATTTCAGGGCTAAAGGCAATGATGAAGAACTTTGTCAAAATATTAAACATGTAAAAAATATTTTTGTTACTAAATTAGGTATGTGACTTTCTCAGGTAGATCAGAGATAGGTTTAAAAAGAAGAAAAGGCAGAGGAAATTGACTTGTCATGGATTCCTGGGAATCTTTTTCTGCAAGTAGAGCTTAAATAACTTTTGAAGGACTCTTGAAGTTTTCTGTCACACTTTTGATTCTATTCTGTAACATTAGAACTGTTCGAGATTAAGGATAAAACTTTGTATACACTAAATACTTTAATGCCACTGTCCATCATTCGCCCTACATTTTGTTGTATTTTCTGAAAAATTAATTATATTTTTATAAAATGATCTGTAGAATTACACCTGTAAGCTGTTTGACACAACACTCTTCTGTGAATAAACTTAGCTATTTTCTATTTAAGTTTTGATGCTGCTTTGTGTTGAAATTTTATTCTGCTCTATTTATTAGATATCCAGGAAATATTAATGGAAAATTATTTTAATGGTGAACTGAGTAGGAAGGAAATACAATTGATTGGCAATCTAAGCTGTGTGATACCTTACTGCATAGTAATTTATTTTATGTTTCATATTGAGACCTGCATGGTGTTATGCAAATCACATTTTAAGGTATTGCTGCAGCCTGATGTAGGAACCTTGAGTATAATAGAGTCAATTATATACATTTGTTTACATGTGTTACCCATTTTTTTTACCTGCTTAGATGCACAGAATCTACAGGAGGTTCTTGTGACAGTAGTACAGGGAGCTGTGGAATTCCTGGATCCTCCTGTGAGTAGAGATTTTTTTTTCTTTCAAGTCTCCATATCCCCTGTCCTCATGTCAATCCATATTGATAGTCTCCATGTCAAACAGGTAGATGGGGGCTTTACTGTTAGAGCTGTTGTGAACAGAAGAAAATGTCTTGAAGGAAAAAAAGAGGGCAGGAAAGCACAACAGCTTGTATACTCACTTTTCTAAAGTCTCTGGCTCCATTGGTTCTGTCATGTGCATGATCAGTCTATTGTTGAATTTTCATGACTGTTAGTTAAATAGGCTGAAAATGTTCATGTTTACCAATTTTTGGGGTTAATACAATCTACAGATTTAAAAACCAACAAACGGCAGTCCTTTTGAGAAGAATACACTAAGGGATTCTCTTTCTTCCATATTAGAAGCATATCCATGACAAATTGGGATTCCATTTCCATATCTAAATTTAGTTACTAGCTTATTAACATATTGGCTGCAATGACATCATGTCTGGATAGAGAACCCAAAGTAGACAAAGAGGGGCCCAGCAAGGGGCCAGAGAAGGATGCATTGTATATTACTTAAACTACTTTTAATCAATTAAATTATAATATATCAGAGAAAGATAAGGAACAGTTGAACATGTGATCAAAATGTGGTCAAAAGATTTTATTTTATTGTCAGTAATAAAAAAAAATTATTTTGGCAGAACTGCTGATTTAATTGGCCATGTCTGTCATCTATATTTATAATCTATTTGTGAAGAAGTCTCTAATTTAGTTTTTAGTATAGGTGAGAGAGGTGTCATTTATTCCAACAGTAACAGTGTCTGCAGTGGTAAAAGTTTTTTGGACTAATTTAATCAGTAAGCATTTGTTTTTGTCTTCATTCACCTCTATACTCCTTGTACTTCTCCAGACCAGGTCATTTCAAAATCTTGGTTAAGGTTTTGGTCAAAGTGTTTTGCTCATCTGGTTGTAAGAGCTTATGATATGGTCCTTTTGATTCATTTACTACAGCTGTTTACAGCTTATCTCAAAGGCTGCTTGTTCAGTTATTGCAAAATTTTACAGAGAGCATTCTGTCAATTAAGGCTTTAAAATTTTTTTAAATGATACCTATTTGCCCTCAGAATTGGTCACCATCACTAAACATAGACAACTTTCAAATGAGTTCTTTTCAAAACCTGATTAACAGAATTTCACCAAATTTGATGCAAAGGATGCTAAGCTGCCGTCAGATATAACATTAAAAAAAAATAGAAAAACTTTTAGTGCTTTGCCTTCTGCCAACGAATACTCTAAAATTAGCCTTCTATCCCCAGAGATTGCATATACAAGTTGCTAACAGTAATCTCTTGCCCTGTTGACTCATACATGCATTTCCAGTGAAGGTTGGGAAACCCAAGATGCATATAAACGATTCATATTAAAGCTTTGCATTTGATGCAATTGCAAACATTCGGTCTTTTTAACAATATTTAGCCAATGAAAGTAGTCTTTATGTAAAATGATGTAAGTGTTGTGTTAGTAGTTTTACAGCCTATTACTGGCAATTTCCACTGAAAGTGAGGTCATGTGAAAGTGAAAAAAAATGGCAACATTCATGTATTCAGACAATTCCTACTAAAGTTTTGAAGGATCTGAAAGTAATGACATTGTAAATTACATGGACAATCAGATTCAAGACCAAGGATCAGACACTAGTGTAAGTCACGTTTTGACACCTGACATTTCAGATTTATGTGAATCTGAGGATGAAATACGCGATGATCTTATATGGTCGGAACATAGTCTATGTATTTACCGCAAACCACTATAAACCACCACAGACCACCACAAACCTACTGCAAACCACCTTTATAAAGATATTAACTTCATCTCAGAGTGTGGGTGTAGGGGTTAAAATATATATACACCTCTCCCTCGATAACTCGCGCACATCGGGGTCCAAAAACACAGACCGCACTATAAGCGAGGGCGCGAGTTACTGAGGGACCTCCAAAAACCCGCTAGACATCAAGAAAACTGCGTGGTTGGGGTTGGGGGGGAACTGGGCTGTTTTAATTGATGAATCCTCGTTTTATAATCGAGTCGAGAAAAATCGTCAATAAAGCGCTTTTTCTGATGAAGTTGTTCGTTATTATCTATATATCACATTTAATTTCAAAATGTCCAACATCTGAAAGATCGATAACATGATTGCAACTGGTTTCAACAACCAAACACGGTATGCGAAAACATTCGTGTATTACGTCACGGCTTTTTGTTTTGTTGATTAGTCTGGTTCCCGGAGTTTGTGTAATAGTATTTCACGAAACTAGGAGTCAGTGAAGCAGGGAACCAGACTAACTGTTGATATACTACCAAACAAGATTCCGTTTTGTCAAAAAGACATAACATTTATTTCGTCAGACAATCGTCTACATCGAAACTCACAATTTTTGTAATTTTCAATTAGTAAAATATTCATGCCGTGATTTCATTGCAAATGTAATAGTGAAACTTCTTATCATGCTTGAGGATATCTCTATGTGCGAATTCAAGAATTCTCTGAAAATTGTTTTTCCCACAACGGTCCGTATCTGTGAAACAAAGCTCATTATTTTACAAAGTACTCATTTCACTTGGCTGCCTTGCTATCTTTAATCACATTTATGATTGAGGAGGTAATTTTTAAGGTAGTTTAATTAGATATGTACACAATAAAACGTATCACAGTGTTTGATTGATCAAATGAAATGAGTTATCCGACATACGACCGGTGCTGCTGGTTCTTAAGCATGTAGGATTTGTATGCCTTTTGACTTTTTTTTCAATTTCACCTGCTTTATTTGATTCAAAAGACGTAATTACCATGATAATAGAAAAGGAGGCCCTCTTTTTATTTAGTGCAACAATACAACAGATGCTTCCGCTAGACTGATATCAAAACACAGTGGACACTTAATTAGGTTCTCAGCGAAACACTCGCGGACATAGCTGTTACAGTAGATTGACACATTTTATGTTTAATTACAAGATGACACATTGCATTTATGATGATTACACTTAAAAGGAACTAAAAGATAGAACTAGAACACAAATTTCAATTGATAAAAAAATTTATTTAATTGGTATTTATTTATTAAAGTACTGCCTCCACTTGGCGTAAGTGACATTTTCATTGATCAAAATGTCCTTGAATATTGTTAATTGCGGTTTACTAAGAATGTCGTTTGAAAAGAAAATATAACATATATGACTTCTTATTAAAAGTCGCTATTTCATAATGTTGATTAAATATCCAGGTCCTATCTACCGTTTTCGACGATAAAACGAGCGGTATATCAAGTTTCTGTTACCAATTTTGATCGTGATTTTCTTCAAGTTCAACCAATAGGGATCAAGTTTTTGGTATTTTCTGGTTTAAAAATTGGGATCCACGCCTGACCCCGCGTTATAAGCAGGTTCGCGAGTTATCAGGGCGCGAGTTATTGAGGGAGTGGTGTATATATATATATATATATATATATATATATATATATATATATATATATATACAGAAAAGTATTTAATATTACTCAAATGCAGGGGCCCCGAGTGGCCGAGTGGTCTAAAGCGCTGATCGCTACGGATCACGCCATCTCACCTCTGTCTGCGTGAGTTCGAGTCCAGGCTCGCTAACGTGGGTACGTGAGAAAGCCTGCCAGTAGCTTCTCGTGGGTCGGTGGTTCTTCCCGGGGTTTTCCAGGGTTCTTCCTCCACCATTAATACTGGCCGCCATGTATAGCCTATCTTGTGCTGAAAAATGGCGTTAAATCCTATAACAACAACAACAACAACTCAAATGCACTCGGATAAATATTCCAATGAATCTCAATGTGTGCATATTTTTACTCCAGTTTCCAGTGTCAGTAACAGACATGAGTCATTGGGTAGTAGTTTACTAACAACAGTTGCAGAGTATTTTTTCAACTGTATGTCAGTTGGCCATATGTGAGAACAAGTCACAAAATGATGGCTAAAATATTAGTTTATTATGAAATAAAACAAGATGACTCTTTAAATGGACCACGGAACTTCAACAAGTAAGGAACAAAACCTATCGAGAAGAATGTAAAAATAGCAAAACCAAAACTCTTACTCAGAAACTATTGCCAGTGAGCTGTTAGAGATAACTGGTATGTGTGGGAAACATCCGTTTGTAAAGTGAATAATACATGACAGAGAAAAATTGCCATTATATATCACCATTATATACCAACAACCAAATAACAGACACATTTTGGGGGAGAAAACCATGGAACAAACAGTCAGAATTGACCGGACTTTTAATTTGGGAAGACTTTTTCTTCTTCAAATACATTACCCAGTCATGATATCATAGGAGAACTGCTACTCCACGTAGATCCAGCCCTCCCAGATACGTTTAGGTCAGAAAGCTTAAAGTTCCCTGCCGGCCTATGTGGTGGTCAGGCAGAGTGACCTCCCCTTAGGTATAAGACTTAGCGGCAAAGCCAAAAAATACCTCAGTTACTACTGGAGCAGAAGGCATGCTGTCTGTGGATGTAACTGGGAGGGTACATGTGTATTATGATTGGGTAAGTATTCTCTTAGAAACATTTTACTGGGAAAAATTGGTTTCTTCTTCAAATATGTCAACCAATCATAATACCTTAGGAGAATAGGTAAGAGGTGGTGGGAGGTACATCACCATTCTGCCAGCATTAACTAATGCCATGAGAAAGCAGGTCTTATAGGAAAAGGAGTGCCAGAGATGCCCTTGAAATTAGTTCAAAAGGTGTCTTGTCGAGCCAGGTTAATACCCAAGATAGGTTCCATTTTGGGCATAGGATAAACATTTTTGGCTGTGTATACACAAAGTTGGCAAGAAGATCGGATAAGTTCTGAATTTGAAATCCTCTCTCCCATGATGATGAAAGGTGTTGGCGATCATGGAGCATTAACCTTGGATCGTACACAGTGATAACTGGCTCTCTTTGAAGAGCCAGAGGAGGAATTTAGCTATCTGCAGTATCAATGTCTGGAGAGCGAAGATATGTTTGTTTGCTCACCACTGGGTAAAAGTGAGCCATTTGACATTATATGCTTGTCACACCTGAGCAATTCTGTCCATGACTGGTTGCAAAAATTGTTCCAGGTCTGAGGGCCTGTTTGAGCTGATCCAGATGTGCAGGTTTGGGAGCTCTGGACAAGGATGAAACAACTGCCATCATAGTTGCTTGAGTAGTTTGAAGGAAAACCAGCATTTTCCACATGGTTTCCAATGCAAGATTGATGAGGTTGTTGATTCACAACTCCTCCCATCGGAGTGGTGCGATGAGGATCAGGCAATGGCTGATTCCTTTGCTTTCTGTATCACTTTCGGAATCAAGAGGTGTTGGAAGGTAGGTGTATGTGTTTAGGTTGGTCCAATCTAACGATAGGGCATTAACTGCCCAAGCTGTTGAGACTGGGACAGGAGAGACAAAGGATTGGAGTTTGGCATTCCACCTTGTCTCAAACAGGCCCACCAATGGTCAGTCCCATCGGATACAGATCTGAGTGAGAACTGAGTGATGGAGAGACCATTCCTTCTGTACTAGTTGATTGTTCCATGACAAAGAGTCAGCCAGTACGTTGAGGCATCCCAGGATATGGTGAACATGTATGTGGCTTGTTGATGACAACACCACTTCAGAAAGTCCCACACCGTGACACAAAGGTCTGGGAACTGGGGTCCTCCTTGATGTTGGAGATAATCACCATTGTAAGATTGGGTTCCACTTTGTCATTTAAAGTCACCGTGTAAAATTGTCAATGAGAACTCCCTTGCCAAACAAATATCAAATATTCCTGCCACTGGTGAAGGACTTTCACAATGGCCATCCTCTCCAGAACTATTATATAAAGATGTCGTTCCTGGGAAGAGCATGCACCGCTGGCATCCTGAAAGGATGGTAGTAGGTGGGTTCCCCAGCCTTCCATGCTTGCATTGATACAGACTATAATCTCTAGCAGGTGGACGTGTAGATGTATACTCACCATGAGCCAAGTTAGGTTGCTCCCAGATCTGCAGATGGTGCCTCAATAGGGTATAGATGGTGGGAGGATGGTTCATTGGGCAAACTTGAGAACTCCATTCGTGCAGAGGAAACAGGAGCAGTGCAATAGAAGGTGACCTAGGACCATGAGGTCTGCTGCCTCATTGAGTAAGCCAAGCAGGTGAAGGGATTCCCATGCGGATAGAATTTCCTCAAAGGTAAGGTGCTACCATGGGTCGTTTCAATGCCCAATCTTGAGGGAGATGAAATATGTTACCTATGTATTGAACTCAATACCTAGGTGAACAAATCGTTGAAATGATACCAGGTCAAGATTTTTTCCTTCTTGATGAGAAGACCAGATTGGAAACAAGGGTTATCATGTCTTGTTAGAGCTGATGTTGCTTCAGGATATCATCTAGGTAACTTGTTGCCACCATAGAAATGGTCTGGACATGCGCCATTACACAATTCATCAGACAATTGAAGACCCAGGGGCCAACATTGGGCCCCAATTGGAGTGCCCTGAAATAGTATATCATATTGTAGGTGAATTGCAGGAACATCCTGGGAACCTTGTGAATAGAAACATGAAGGTATGTGTCATCTAAGTCCACAGTGATTGCAAAGTCTTCGTCGTGGTTCAAAATGTGCTATGGTGTTTCCAGTGGGAACCAGGGGGCATAAATGAATCGATTGAGGGTGCTTAGGCTGATGACCAGACATAGAGAGTCATTTGCTGTTGGACCAAGAAAAGGTATGGAATGAAAGACAGAACCCTCTCGATGCTGTATCCACTTGGTATGCAATAAAACTGACTTTTGTTGGGTGAAGCTTTGATAGGACTGCTTTCAGAGGTTTGTATTCTATGACTGGCCCTTGGGTCCATTTATTGCTTCCTCATACTATCTCTATATCGATTCAGTGGTTGTGAGAGGGAGGGAAATATGTCTCCTCGATGGCTTGTTTACAGACGTCATCCATTGGGATGTTAAACAGAGGGTTAGGGAATAAAGGCTGTGCACTTAGCTTGGCCATATAGTGGTCCTTCAGGTAAATGCAGGCAGAGGGCACTGAGTTGTGTTCTGCCAATTGGACTGATAGCTGAAGTTACAGCATTGGCTAAAGTGTGTTGAGCAGCTCCACTCAGTACTTGGGCAATTCTTGAAACTGACTCCCATGCATGCCTTGAAGTATTCGGAGTGGGAGAAGATAAGCTCAACAACAAAGTCATGGCAGTGATATTTCTCACTAACTGTCTAGTGTCAACAAAGGCCATCTGATCCATACGTATGGAGTGTGGCTGTGTCCTCCCAAAAGCGATGAAATCGCTGTCAACTGCTTGATTTCCAAATGAAAGACTGGTGTAGTGCAGAGGTAAAACTGCCGACGAACTGATGATGAAGGCAGGTCAGAACGTCTGTAACTCTCCCCGACTGCCAAAGTAACTGACATCAGAATCTTCTGTTCCGTTGTAAGATCAGTGAAGGCTGGAGCTCTGGTCCAGGTTGTTGATGGGGTGGGAGGAGGAGGACAAACATCCAGGGACAGGAAATGACTTCAACGGAGGCTCGAAAGGCTGAATCTTCCCATGCTATCAGATAGTGTTGAAGAGATGACATTACTGGAGCAACATCATCTTGGTTGTGTGAGGTGAGGCTAAGGTCCCCAGTAATGCTTGAGACTTAGCTGGCAAAGAGTGACGAGGTCTGTTGCTCACTAAACTCATAGAACATCCTATATTAGAAACTGTGACTTCAAGACACTTGCTGGGTATAGAGTCTCTTTTAGTGTCAGAGTGTAGAGAAATTGCAAAGCAACATCTGTTGATGTGTGAGGAACTATTCATGGCATTGTGCAGAATGACTGTCGTGTGGTGGTATGAGGGCTAGACTTGTCCCTGTACATGTCTGCAAAAGTTGGGTTTAATGTACTGGAAGCCGAGCTGTTATTGATTGAGCCCGTAATAATGATGTTTGGCCCTTCATGATCTCTAGTATATGGCCAAGGCCAGTCGCAATGGAAATAGGCCATCCATGTGAAGAATATCAGTAGGATCATCAGTTGAAATGGGTTATGGTATATTTGATCCATGTAACCTATCCATATGTCTGCTGAATGAGATGGAACTTAGCTCTTTGTTAGCTCTGTCCCTCGCAGTTCCTCAAGAGGAGGCAAGGTAGAGGGATTCCATAATACTGAGCCATGTGGAGGTGACATTGGTTCTGGAGCTGTTTCTGGCTGAAGGGCAAGTTGAATTATCTCCCTTGTCCCTATAAAGTTTCACACTGAGGAAAAAGCATGCAGACTGTTGACGTCTTCGTCCTGAGCTGTTTTTTGCACTTGGCCCACAGTTCTAATCTGTAAGACAAAACAGAGAAAACCATGAAACTGTAGCCCTGCACATCTTTAGAACACAATGTCCATGCAGAGCTAAATCATTAAAAGGGTGCCCCAGAAACTAATAACAGACTAATAAAGCAAGAAGGCATACAGGTAAAATATGTCAATACCACCTGTTTGTAAATCTGTGAGCCTGCACATGTGATGTTTGAATACTGTGGGTGCAGAGCTATACCAAATGATGGTTACCTGCAAAAAAAGTGATAGCACATGATCTCAATTACAATGCCACTTGTAGGGAAGGTCAAGGTAGAATCACTGAAGCATGCTGTTCAGAGGCTGAAGATACTGAAGCTACTGTGATAAATGAAACTCACTTGTATATATATATCAGAAAAGATGAAATTATACATATATAAGAAGTCCTTTAAGTACATAAAGACATGCACACATAAATAATGTAGCCTGAACCTAACTTGTGAAGTCTCATAGGCAACACCTGCAAGCAACTAAGTGCTCCATAAATATGACATAAGGTTTATGCAGATAAACATGACTCAAGTGTTACTTATAGAAACATGTGTGCACAGGAAGTGACTGAATAAACCCTGTATAGAGCGCTAACCTGTACTTGTCCAACCAGAGCGGAAGAAATACAGAAATGTACACAAGTGTCTACATTACACACCAAAAACCTTCATGTAAAAGGGAATTGAGTCACCGTTATAGAGACGTACACAGTAGGTGGGACAGTATCCATTATGAGGCAATACTTGTTATGGCAAGCCTGTCTTGTTAAAAATATTGTTTTCTCTGGGTTTTTACATCAAATAAAAAATAACAAAACTTCTAGGCAGATGATCTGAAATGGTAAATACAAGGATTTAGTTGCCTTTGAACATTTCTGCAGTACTATACAACTTGACAAGAATGCAGAACTGAAAATAAAAATCATTTGAATGAAACAGATTTCAAAATCAAAATTGTTTCTAACTGGTCCTTTGATATGGGGTAATTTGTGAAAGTCTATCAAATGATGAATTGTAATCAATATCACAGTCTCAAATGCTTTTATGCAGAATGAATTTATCCACTTGATTTAAATCTCATTACTAAATTTTAAGAGGAAGGGCACACTTTTTTAAAAACTCTTCAAATTTACATTATGTCTGTTAAGAAACAGCAATAATATAATTTGTCAAATACTGTTTAAGTAACCTCCTATACATGCCAGCAAGGTATGGATATGCTAGGGAAAATTGTAGACACAAATTAATATGTATGAATAAGAAAAACAAATCCAGTAAACTTTTTTTTTTACAAAAATGATTTAGATAGCAATGATCAGCACATTCCGATTTTGGGGGCATAAAAATAAAAACAATTATGAAAAATGAAATGCACATCTAGTTACTGTTATGTACATTTAATCTGCATTGTTTGTTATTTATTTTTTTTAAATTATTTCATTATATGCTATTGTAATGTAACATTGTATGTTGGACTTGACCTTGACCAAAATCAGGTTTATTTTCTAATTGACCAGAATTATAGATTTTTTTACAAATTTTATTCTGTAAACAACTGATGCATAGCTAAAATATTCTCTATTTGTATGGGTTTATTATCAGATCATTATTAATAGAAGTAAATAGGTTTATTTGGGTCTTGGTCTAGTTTATTAGGATTCCCCTATAATTTACCTGGTGTACCTGACATTGTCCAAGTTATATATTAATTTTAGTGACAGACTGCAAATCATAGCTAACATATTTTTACATTAAGAACTTTCTAGAAGGTGTTTTTCCATTAGGTAATGGGGGTTTTTTTTATTAAAAAATGTTAATTGTGACCTGAGGTCAAGTCAAAGACTACATAATCTTGTTACTGGAAAAAATAATCATTTTGTATTATTGGTGTGTTCAGTATTGATTTGGGCTGGAATTTATTTCTTCAAATTGTTCAACTGAATTTTCTCTGGAAATACAGATTGCTTATTAAAAAAATAATATCCTTGGACAGAGACATTCACTGGGATTTATAGTGAATTTAAACCTAGAATTATATTACTGTGTTTCAACAAAAGACTGTTGCCACATCAGCATTATACAGGTCATCACAGATGCATCAACACTTCAATGTTGGACTTAATTTGGATTTCTACTGAAGTTTATTCAGAACTTTAAATTATCAGGACTTGTGTCTGTAACTCTAGGATTATTTTGGGGATTTAATTCACAGTACCATAAGTTCCTTTTTTTCGTGTTCACTTTGTATTCTTGGGAAATAGATTATTTGTTGAATTTTACAAAGCTTATTGCTTTACACTCTTTTCTGTTACTTATTTTAAGAGCATAGACTCATAACATTACTAAATAGTACTAGTATTAGTACCCCAACTTTATGGATGTTGAGGCTACGACATCTTAGCTAATTACTAAAATGCTCTCAAATATTCTAAAGAAATACACATATCGTAACAACACTTTACAGCCTCAAGTCGGACTTGGTGTAAAATTAACATTCTTGTTTCAAAATTTCTTAATGTATTATATAAGTTTAATATTTTATTTACTTAGAACATATTTTCACAGATAAATTAGCATTATGGTGCATTTTAAGGGTGGGGGCCCCAAGTGGTCTAAAGCGCTCACCATTACGGATCATTGCCATCTCACCTCTGTCTGCGTGGGTTTGAGTCTCGGGTTCAGCCAGTGTGGGTATGTGAGAAAGCTTGCCAGTAGCTTCTCATGGGTCGATGGTTATTTCCAGGGTTTTCATGGGTTCTTCCTCCACCATTTATACTGGCCGCCATGTATAGCCTAAATTGTGCTGAAAAAGCTCCATAACAACAACAACATTTTAAAGGTGGTTATGCAGTAAGTTTTGTGGTTTGCTGTAAATACATGGACCCGTCAGAACACATGGGACCAGTACATGTTGATAATTGTACAGCAGATTCAGGGCCAACATTTCACTTCGATGAAATTCAAGGGAGTTAGATTTTTTTTTAAAATTTTCCTGAAGAAATATTCCATTCATTGAACATATGAATATATGAACAGATATGCCACTAAAAAAAAATAGTGATCCAAAGTGGTCACCTACTTTGTTGACAGAAATGAAGGCATTTTGTGGAGTACATGTTTTTAGCACAGTGCAAATTCCAGAATAAACTTTGGTGAGTGTTTAAAATTTTATTTCATATTAAATTACATGGTTTGCAAGGGGCATGATTGGTATAGAAACATAGCATGTGCATTAGCTTTCACTCATGTAACCATTCTGATGCTCTCGGGTTTATCCTACAAATAGCCATTAAAAGGCTAGCAGCTTAGTAGACTTTTTTGTTGGGAGAGCACTTGCAGAAGGTAATGAGTTAAAACAAAAACTTCTCTAAAATCAATAAATAGAATTCAACCAAATTTGACAGAAAGCATCCTTGCATAAAGGGCTTTCAAAAATTTTACAAATTATGACGTACTGGTGCTAAAAATATAAAAACCCTAAATGATTCTTTTCAGCACTCAACAGAATTTGGCAAAATGTGATTTAATGCACCATGCCATAAAGTGCTTTCAACTTTATATAGTTGATACCTATCTGCCTTCTGATATGGCTGCCATTACCAAAATATAGAAACAAAATATAAAAGCTGTTGAACAGAATCTGACCACATTTGACTGCATCCTGGCATAAAGGACTTTAAGATGCCATCAGCTATGTTAAGATACAAAAAGTAAATAATCCTTTAAACTATCATTTTTGTAACATATGCAGTCAACGTCATGAGAAGAAATTTCTAGAGAAAGTATCCAAGTTGTTTAGAGTGTGTGTGTGTGTGATTTGGTTTTTTAACGTAGCTTTAACAGTTTTTCAGCCATATCGCTATGATGTCTGCAGTGTTTATAGTGATATATCTAGCACTGGAGCATTATGACTCAGACATGTAGCATGATGTTCCACCCAGTCACATTATCCTGACACCAGGCCAACCAGTTCTAACACTAACCTCTTAATGCCGAGTGTTTAGCAAGGCAGCTGTTAGTTCCATTTTTATAAGTCTTTGGATGACTCTGCTGGGGTTCAAACCCGCAACCTCCTGCATCCAAGACGGACACCCCATACCACAAGGTCACCAGAACAGTCTAAAGTTGATTAAGATTTTCATGCAGTAAAAGAAAAATATATATCTTTATACATATGATATATATATACAAGTAAATCCTAATGTAAATGAAACAAAGAGGTGGATATGACAATCTTAATGAAAATGAAAAAATATGTGACTCGAATTTGTTAACAGTAAAACTAAAAAATAATACCTGGAAAACTATCTGTGTGCACACTAGTGAAGGACTGGGTTATCACATGCATATCACTGAATGGTTATAAGCACAGTTTTTCACAGCCTTAACTGTTGACAAAAGCTTGTCACTGGCTTTGCATTTCAATGCAGTGACATCAGAGCCTCACTGAGTGGCTGCCTGTGGAATGAATGGTGACTTTTACCACTTTGGGCTTCTCATAGGCATTCACTGCTCTTTTGACTTTAGTGAGAAGATGATTTCTCCATATGAATATAGATGTATATGCTCAACTCACTCCTCTATACACCACTGGTAATGCTAGCAAAGTGGCTGTCTGCTATTGATGTCCAAAATGAATTTAACAGTCAATAAATGACATAGACTGACAACATAGATGAATATAACAGTTTGCCAGCAATGTATCACAATGTATGCTGCTGACATACAGACAAAACAAGGGTCATTGACAGCCTTGCCAAAATCAGTGGAAGTAATGCTTGTAGGTCTACTGTCCTGGAGTTAATGCTGTCCTATATGTGCACACATCTGTGCTAGGAATATCAGCCAGGCTTGGGGAACGGTTAATTTTAGCAACATACATAAGATTACGTTGATATGTATCTAGAGATCTGACTTTGATATCTTGCTACTCCAAATGCACCATGAACATCAAATCTCCTGAAATTTTTTGTTATGCACAATGGTTATTGTCTCGACATGCAGACATACACCAACATGTGAAGAAAGGCATTACTTCCCATAATGACATACTGCAACGTCCACAGTTCACCAAAGATTTACATCAACTGCTAACTTACATCAGTTTTCCTGCCTGCTAGGTAAACTTGCGAGCTTTTGCATGGCTCGTGTGCATTTTGTACAATCCAAGCTTCGTACTTGCCCTTGCAAAGCTACACATACACTTAACACTAAGGCAGTGAAAAGGAAAAAAAAATATCTTTACAACCCCCCCCTCCAAAATGGGTGTCTCTCCCCAGTGACATTAGGTTTTATGGGATTACAAACTACATGCAAGATTTAATTACCTCTGAAATTGAAGAACTTTACATGCAAAATCTACACACCTCTGAAACTGAAGATTTGACAGTGGAAGTACTCCATTGAGCATGTGCAATTTCGTTTTTGTAAAAACACATATTAACTATTTTACATAGTTGGCAAATAGTGTCTTGTTAGTGTCTTTATCCACATTTGATGCAGATTCCAGGAATATTGATTTCAATGATTCATTGCATTTAATCTGCTTTAATATGCTGCTTGATGCATGCCAGTAATGTCATTTTTGCCACTGTAGCAGAGTTTAAAATCAGCTTTACGGGAAGGGCAGAATGCATAATCATGTCCTCTTAACATGATTCCAACCAATAAAATTCACGTTTACATACACCATTGAATTTCATGTGATATTTTGGTTGCATTGTTTAGCATTGGGAGATAATGCACACTTAGACATATCAACAGACTTTAAACACCAAAGCCAAACTGACCCTGTTGTATGCTGATTGAGCTCTTTAGTAATTCAGCCATAATCAATTAATATTTTTACTCTTTTTGGCATTACTTCTGATGAAACATATAATCGAACATATATAATCCTGTAACATATTTAATTTGCATTGTTTGTTAGTTGTTTTTTTTATTTATTTTTTATTTATTTCATTATATGCTGTGGGTAATGAAACATTGCATCTAGTGGCAGACCTTGTCCAAAATCAGTGACAGGTTTGGTAAACAACTTTTTTTTCTTTTTCTCAGAGTGAGGATCATCATCTGAGTCAATTACATTGTATTTTTTATAGCTAGTCTACGTGATGATGGTTATATGTTTTATTGTGATTTTGGTAAGGGACCTTCTAATTATAATTAAGATTTTTTTAGAACAATGTACTTTTTACCTGTATCCAGGGTCTCTTTTTATGTCTTAGTTTAAAATATAAATCTTGTTTATTTGAAAATTGGTCATTCATTCATGCTTTAAGAATCTGCAGAATCAATTGTATTGTTGTTGTGTCCAGTAGTTTATTTGGACTGGAATTTATTTCTTCAAATTATTGAATTCATATGATTTTTCTCATAAAAAAATAAGATTCTTGGACAGAGACATTAACAGGGATTTATATTGAATTCAAACCTGGAATTATATTACTGTGATTCAGCAATAAAAAGTTGTTGGTACAACAGCACAATACAGGTAACCACAGGCACATCAACAACTTCAGTGTTGAATTTAGATGTCCACTAGTTTATTCAGAACTTTAATTATTAGGACTTGTGTCTGTAATTCTACGATTATTTGGGGATTTAATTTGTAATACCGTAAGTTGTTTTTTTTTATTTTCACTTTGTATTCTTAGGAAATAAATTATTTGTTGAATTTTACAAAGCTTGTTGCTTTTCACTCCTTTCTGTTGCTTATTTTTTTTAGCACAGATTCATAACAATCCATGTCAACAAACTTAAAGCGCTGAAGCCAACTGACCCACCAACAGAATCAAAGGGGCATTAATTGTTTTGTGCTGCTTGAAATTGGCAACTAAATCATCATGTCCTGCTTAAAACATTTCACAATCATGTAATCACAGGCAGCATTACTATGAATGTACTTCACAAGAAACAAGGTGTGAAAGAAATGGAAAAATACTATATTTCAATAATAGTTTTGCATACAGGAGAGATTTCAGTTGGTGACAAGAGGGATAAGAATCACACCTCATCTTGGGAGGAAATGCTCGCATCAGGAGGTTCATATATATATATATATATATATATATATATATATATATATATATATATATATATGTTTTGGTTCCTAAACCCTGGAACTGGAAGTGATGGCTGGCTCTCAGACTAGAATACTACAATCTGCCTTTGCAAATATATGCATATATCCCTCTTAACCTCGTGCAATATCTGGTAATTTTAAAATCTTTATAAAGTTGAAAATTGTTATGCATAATCACAGGTCCCAAACCATGCGAAAGAATAGCCATTATACTTGTACTATAGAATTAGACAGCTCTGCCCTTTCATATTCATGCATCCCTTCCCTCCATGTGCATATGTAAACAGCTCACTTTAGTTAACTGCCTGTAAATGTTTACAAAATGAGTAAACATGTACACAAACATCTTTGTGGCTATCTGTAACACAAGAACATTACACATTGAGTTGATTTACTGATAAAGCTGACACAAATTTCTTTAAACTACATTATTTACCTTGAAGAACATATTTTCATTAACAGAAATGTTGATTAGTAACATTTTATTTTAAAGAAACACTGTTTTCAAGTTTGTAAACCACTGCATAGTTTCTTTCTTCCCTGTAGATCCTACAGTAACATCCTATGTGCATATCCAGTCATTATGTCCAGATTCATTGTTGAGTTTTTCGTCATTTACATAGCAGTAGGAAACAACATCACAGTGAAATTACTGAAATTGCCATACACATGTAACAAAGACATATCAGACAAACTTAAGGATAATAAGAGGTAAAAAAGCAATCAGCAAATGAAATGGTCTCAACTTTAGCTACGTATGGCATGCACATTATAATAGCTTTTCAATAAGCCCAATGGGCAAATAAGAGGGAAAGGTTTACTTCCAATCATGGAATCATTTCAATTATTGTATTACAACTCTATGGTCTTAAATAAGTAATAGAAAAGAGTGAAAACCAAAAGTTTTGTAAAATTCAACAAATAATTATTTCCCTTAAATACAAAGTGAAAAATGTTAAAAGAGTCCATGGTATTGCAATATTAAATCCCTAATAATCCTAGAATTTCTAACAAGTCCTAATGATGAAAGTTTTGAATAAACTTTACTGGTATTCCAAAATAAATTCAATGCTGAAAGTGTTGATGTGCCTGTGACCTGTGTGATAGTGATGTGCCAACAGTCTTTTGCTCAATCACAATACAATCCCAGAATGTATCTTTATTTGAATTTCACTGAATGTTACTTTTGTATTTCCTGAAAAGAATAATTTGAGTTAAATAATTTGAATAAATAAATTCCAGCCCAAATGAAATACTGGACACAACAGTAATGCAACTGATTCTGCTCAGATCTTACAGCATGAATAAGTAATTTCTAGATAAGCAAGATTATATAGTCTTCTACTTGACCTCGGTCACAATTAACATTTTCTATATAATAACAAAAGATTGTCTAATGGAAAATTTCATTCTGGAAGGTTCCAAATGTTCACAAGATAAAATCTTAGTTATAATTAGAAGGTTTGTCGCTAAAATTTTAATATAAAATGTGGTAAACAGCAGGTACACCTGGCATTTCATGGGGAATTTCCAATGTTCTGGACTCAGATGAGATAAACTTGTTGTTTACAAAACCAAATTCAATGATTCAGGTCAGGTAGAAAATGAACTTGACTTTGGACAAGGTCAAGTCCAAAATACAATTATCCACAGCAGATAATGAATAAAATAAGCTAACAAACAATGCAAATTATATATATATATATATATATATATATATATATATATACGTATATACGTATATACATATATAGATATAGGTATATACATATATAGATATAGGTATATACATATATAGATATATATATATATAAAACACAACTGTAAACCACACAGATGTTAAAATGTGGGTAAAGGTTGCTGCCTTACATGTAACCCTCATGCAAATTCAAGGTCATGTGAAAATCTTGGTAAGTTTTCAGTTGAAGTTTTATGTATGATTATAGGACCCAAACCACTGAAGGATAACTGTCATAGTTGTACTGTAGATTTAGATAGCTCTGTCCTTTTATATTCATGTGCCCCAATCCCCAGAACCTCATGCAAGGTCAAGTTCATTTGAAACCGTAAAAATTGTATCAAGCAGTTTAGCAAGCAAGACATAATTCCTTGAAATTTCTTGGTACTCTTTGAAGTGCTGTATGGTTGTAGTCTGTCCAATGTGTGTAAATTTCTTTACAATATAAAGCTACTACAACAAGCATGCCTAGTTTGTTTTTCACACAGATTTAAATTAGGCTCTAATCAGGGAATTTTAGTGAACTTCTCTCTTATAATCAGTATTTGATAGGATTTTACTAATGTTAGATTTGTATTTGATTAACATCACTTATTGACAAGTTAGGTGCTAATTATGGGAAATAGCTGCACAGCAGGTGAAACTTAAATGAATGGAAAGATCATTTTAATATAATGAACAAAATGCTAATTGATGAGCTTCAGGTTTGTTTGGGTTTTTTTGTCAGACCCACATTTAGTGGAAAGTGAGACACAGCAGTCACTTTTCTGCACTGCCTGCAGTGTCAACAGTTCAAGTTTTAGTTCAAGTTTTTCATTTGTATATATTTCCTAAACCCCTTGATAGAGTCATCATATTTGACATGAATCTTTATGACGCTCAGGCACTGCATTCTACAGCATGCTCGCCTGCCCCTGTGACCATAGAGACCTAGTAACAGCTAATTTTCCACCTTAGGGTCTAGGTCACAATTAGAGATAATTTGCATTTGGTTTCGGTTTAAGATTTTTTAATAGTTTTGGTTATATTTCCAAAACTCTTCCAAAGTCACATTTTACAGCAATGCATTAATTATGGGCTCCACATGCAGGCACTGGCCTTCTTGATATAAGGTAGGTACCTTAAATCATTTTGAAATTAACATTTAAAAGGTCAAACTGCAATCTGTAAAAATAGAAGCTGTTGTTTCCAGTATCACACACCAAACATTTGGGTCCAATATAATTCAAAGAATTTGCCAGGAAATTAAGATTAACTTACCTATGAAATTGAACTTGACAGTGCAAAATCTGCACACCTCAGAAATTGAAGATTAGACAATGAAAGTGATCTGTTTAGCATAGGCAATTTTTCTTTTTGTAAAAACACATTAAAACATCTTCATAAAAAATGTTTACTTGGTTAATATTATAATCAAGACATATATTAAACACAACAAACAAATTAAAAAGGCCAAACAATATCCAGAAATGGATAGTAAATCACCAGAAACATCAAGGCAGAACAACAAATATAACTGGTAACAGTTGTGAAATTAAGTACATGCATTTGTACAGTTACATCAAGTAAAGCCTGAAGCTATTATAAATAATATTCAAAATGTTCGAAATTAAAAATCATGTGTCTGTTGTGTGATACTTGCTGGAGTAGGACTTTCTTCTTAAAAACAAAGCAGGAGACCAAGGTAAATTACTTGCAATTTGGGACTGTTAGTCTAGTTTTGCTTAATGTTGTGAGGCACATCAAGATCATAGAGTTTAGACCTATCTTGGCATACTGTATATGGCTCAATACCAGGGTGTTTGTCTAATGACACTGAATGTGTATGACACTTAGGAGAGGCATATGAAAACCCCAAAGTTATTGTCTCTGAAATTTGTCCTGGGATTTTTTTTTTTTTTTTTTTTTCAGAGCCAGAAATTATGCTTCAACATTCTTAGGAAATTAACAGAAGCCTGGGGTAAGAATCAAGATTAATAGAAGCTATAGTTTTTATCCAGTCAGTATACTAGATTTCTGTCCATGTAATACCTAAACTGATTGTTTTGTCTCCACTTGAAGTTAGGGCATATTTTGTGATCTTATCCAACCATGCATTATTGTGTATGGGACGGAAGTTACCTACTATATAGTTGTTAGTACATAAATTGTAGCATATATAGCAGAATTTAAAAATCACTGCACAATTCTTTGTCACGGAAATTCACCCACCAACTATTATCTCCTGGATAAGAAAATGAGGGTATTATGTTGTCATTTTGACAGTCAGTTGAAATATTTACTGTGTATTCTCACTCATAAATCAGGTCCAGCTGTAAACTGCACAGACCCCAATCTCCTATTGCATAATGCATCCACAGATCTGGGTCTATGAAGTTTGTCAGGAACAGTCAGTAGAACAAACAACATTGACCCTGATCTGCTGGCACATTATTTGATGACATACCAGGGTCCATGTTTGCAGTTGGACTCAACTTACAACCGAGTATATACAGTATTAAGTAATTGTTACGTGTAGGCTCATACAAATGTAACAAAAGAAAAGAATGAAGTCAACAAGCTTTGTAAATTTTAACAAAATAATTTATTTCCCTAGAAAACAATGTAAAAAATAGAAAATAGGACTTATGGTTTGTGAATATAATCCAGAATTTAATCCTAAGATTGAAAAATATAAGTTCTATCGCTAAACAGTTCTAATTGAATCCGGGTTCGAATCTTGATAAAATTCCAATATGGAGGCGATGATGTCAGGTGATGTCTGTACTGATGGTAACAGATCCTCATTGAATCACAGTTTATAATGTTTCTGTTAAACTCCAGAATAAATTTCCACTGAATTTCTTTCTCCCAGAATTTTTATAAATATAAAGCATTTGTTTAGTCTTCTAGAGAATAAATTATTAAATTCAAAAAAATAGATGAACTTCAAAACAATCTGGCATCAACGATAAAAACCTCTTGAGGCCTCAAGGTTTAAAATACAACTCAATAGATCTAGTAGAAAATGTCTGTTTTAAGCCTCGATTTTAGATCACATGGTTGTACACGTGAAAGGCTACGTGATTTCTAACTTGAACAGCGCAATAAAAAAATGACAATTATCACGTAGCTAGAATAGCCCTATCTAAGAATCAAATTTTCACACTGGAAATATATATAAAAAAAAAGGCTGTTTACAACTAAGCTAACACGTGGGCCAAAATGACCTTGGTAATAGCCAATCATTTTAACTTGATGTTTACAAGCTGTATGAACCAGAGTGAGCTAAAAATAGTGCTGAAGAAATCTTATAATCTAATCGGGTCAAGCCAATTTTTGGAAAAGAGATTCAAATCCAATGAAAATTATCATTACAATAAAATGTAATGAAACAAAAATTAAAAACTTTTTTTTAAACTAACACACAAGTAATTAAATTACATATACGTAAGAGTAATATTGTCTCTAAATTCATATCGTATTGTTTTCAGTGAATAACTTTGGTTCTATTCATAGACCAGTTGAGGTTTTGCAATGATCTGTTTGTCATATATCATCTGTATTTCATCTGTTGTCCAATGTCTGTTCATTAAGTACAAGTTTCTTAATGCTACATATCCTAAACTACTGGGAGGATTGTTGTGACACTTTCATCCCAAGGTCTAGTTGTTTGGTAGTGTATGAAAATGGTGCCCTTTGGACATCTAATAACACAGCCATGATGGCTATGCAGCAAATCTTGTTATCACCACTCCTCCAGTATGGATGATCATATCGACATGGAGATTTCACTGAAAGACATTTTATGCTGCCTAGTTGGTCCAGAATGGTACAAATATGATATCTATTATGTCCATTATGTCAACCGTCTTTCAAATCTTGTTATTGCTACTGCTAAATCAGTGTTTGTATGGACATGTTTGTTCACTTAAAGATTTCTTATGATGGGGTCCAGATGAAAATGATACTAATCATACACCCAATATGGCCACCAAAGTGGCTAGTTTGAAAACCCCATTATCACTACTCCCAAATGGATGGTCACTTTGACATGGAGTCATCACTAAAAAACTTCTTATATCTTGTTGGACTATAACAAAGGTGGTGCTGATCAAGAGCAGACATCTTGAAAATCTTGTCACCACTCCTTAATGGGATGATTGTATTGACATGGTGTTTTCACTACAACACTTCATACTATATGTAAGTAGTTGGTCCTAATTGAAAATGATGCCAATGTGACCTTTCAAAATTTAAAAAATCTAGTAACAGATATTTCTCCGCGGCAATCCAGATTGCAAGTAAAATGGTCGCATTTGCAACAGAAAGATGGGGCATTTTCAAGTGAAAAACATAAGCCGGACACCGTCTAGCAAACTGTGGCTTTGGCCTTGTTGGGTTTAATTCCATTTTTCACAACATGATAGGCATTAGATGGTGACCAGTGTATATTGGCAGAGGAAGGACCTGGGAAGAACCACCAACCAGCAATAAACTGTTGGCAAACATACTCACATGCCCATGTTGGTCGAGCCAAGACTCGTATGAACAGAGGTGAGATGTGCACTTTAGACCACTCCAGCACATATGACCATAGTAGAGAATGAAAGATCTCCATATGGCAATTAGAAAACAGTGTCAACATGTTTCAGTTACAAGTATATAGGGCACATCACTTTTTTGGATTGAAAAATAGCTCAGTATGTGCAGTTTAATCTCAAGAATAATCCCTTTTCTCAGTAATGTGTCTGACAATTTTTTGATCAAGTAGTCATCCTTACATGTGACAGAAATGAGAATTTGCCATTATTTATTGACATGTATTAGTGACCAGCTAAATACATAAATTGTGCATTTGAGATGAGCTGCTAGTACAGATCCCCTAAAATACAGACATGAATACAAATAGATAAAAATTACAGTTGGAAATAAATTTGCTATTTTTCTAACCAGCATAAACATATATGTTGCCTCCAACTCCCATAAACATGGATATGGCTTAGACTTGATTACGATAAACGGTCAAGCTTAGACTTGATTGCTATAAACGGACAAGCTTAGACTTGATTGCTATGAATGGTCAAGCTTAGACTTGATTGCTATAAACGGTCAAGCTTAGACTTGATTGCTATAAACGGTCAAGCTTAGACTATCATACATAGACTTTACTATAAACTATCAAGCTTAGGCTTTATTACTATAAACTATCATATTTAGGCTTTATTACAATAAATTATCATGCTTAGGCTTTATTACTATAAATTATCATGCTTAGGCTTTATTACTATAAACTATCATGCTTAGGCTTTATTACTATAAACTATCAAGCTTAGGCTTTATTACTATAAACTATCAAGCTTAGGCTTTATTACTATAAACTATCAAGCTTAGGCTTTATTACTATAAACTATCGTACTTAGGCTTTATTACTATAAACTATCATACTTAGACTTTATTACTATAAACTATCAAGCTTAGGCTTTATTACTATAAACTATCATGCTTAGGCTTTATTACTATAAACTATCATACTTAGTCTTTATTACTATAAACTATCAAGCTTAGGCTTTATTACTATAAACTATCATACTTAGTCTTTATTACTATAAACTATCATGCTTAGGCTTTATTACTATAAACTATCAAGCTTAGGCTTTATTACTATAAACTATCAAGCTTAGGCTTTATTACTATAAACTATCAAGCTTAGGCTTTATTGCTATAAACTATCAAGCTTAGGCTTTATTACTATAAACTATCAAGCTTAGGCTTTATTACTATAAACTATCATGCTTAGGCTTTATTACTATAAACTATCATGCTTAGGCTTTATTACTATAAACTATCATGCTTAGGCTTTATTACTATAAACTATCATGCTTAGGCTTTATTACTATAAACTATCATGCTTAGGCTTTATTACTATAAACTATCATGCTTAGGCTTTATTACTATAAACTATCATACTTAGGCTTTATTCCTATAAACTATCAAGTTTAGGCTTTATTGCTATAAACTATCAAGCTTAGGCTTTATTGCTATAAACTATCAAGCTTAGGCTTTATTGCTATAAACTATCAAGCTTAGGCTTTATTGCTATAAACTATCAAGCTTAGGCTTTATTGCTATAAACTATCAAGCTTAGGCTTTATTGCTATAAACTATCAAGTTTAGGCTTTATTACTATAAACTATCAAGCTTAGGCTTTATTACTATAAACTATCAAGCTTAGGCTTTATTACTATAAACTATCAAGCTTAGGCTTTATTACTATAAACTATCAAGCTTAGGCTTTATTACTATAAACTATCATACTTAGGCTTTATTACTATAAACTATCATGCTTAGGCTTTATTACTATAAACTATCATGCTTAGGCTTTATTACTATAAACTATCATGCTTAGGCTTTATTACTATAAACTATCATGCTTAGGCTTTATTACTATAAACTATCAAGCTTAGGCTTTATTACTATAAACTATCAAGCTTAGGCTTTAATACTATAAACTATCAAGCTTAGGCTTTATTACTATAAACTATCAAGCTTAGGCTTTATTGCTATAAACTATCAAGCTTAGGCTTTATTACTATAAACTATCATACTTAGGCTTTATTACTATAAACTATCAAGCTTAGGCTTTATTACTATAAACTATCAAGCTTAGGCTTTATTATTGTAAACTATCATACTTAGACTTTACAATAAACTATCAAGCTTAGACTTTATTACTATAAACTACAAACTTAGACTTTATTAATATAAACTTTAAAGATTATCATTATACATTTCTAGATCAGTCATTATCGTGTTTGTAATATTTTATTCAAATTACAAACAATAAATTAGAGATTCTAAAGACTGAAAAAGAAAAATCTTGTTTCACTTCACTTTACTTGCAGGTGGACTGGAGGGTGTATCAGGTTTTGCCAAATTTATATATGACAGTATGATTCCAGCCTGTTTCCTGGCTCCACTGAGGCCCTCATTTGACATCCAGGATGGCCAGACAGCACTGGTAGGTATTTATTTCTCCTGGTTGTAATTTGAACAGATGGAAAAAGTTTACTTACATTAGATTTACTGAATTTATTTTTACTGTGAAATTGTGGAACTCTTGAACAAGAAACAAAAGCAACCATGACACAATTGTGTTCATAAAGTCGCCTTGTGCACTGATCAGTGACATATACAATTTAAGGAGGATTGTAATAATAGACAGGTGAACTAATGTTTATTATTAATAGCAATACGCCAGTCAGTAAAGCCAGTTTAACAGAATCTTTTCTAAAAATGTCAAAAACATCTCAAATAAATTTTGACACAATTTGAAATGCTTGACTTAATGCCAATAGATTTTTAATATATATTTCCACCACATTGACAAATTTTTAATTACAGGTTTACAAGTTTAATGAAAACCTCCTGTAAATATGATCATACTTTGAGATAAAGCAATTATTCAGAAGTCAAAGCGTATAAAATTTAGTTTCATATTTCTTATTGATGTTGTATTGTTTTTCTTCTCATTTTAGGCTCTTGGGGAATGTGCATTATGTTTGAAAAGCATTTATGAAAATAGGGTAAGTGAAATAGATTTTTAATTACAGCATTTAGTGTATATCTTGGGATATGATAAAATAAACAAACATTTCCACTAGCGTTGCACTACTACTGGTGCCTCATACTGGCAAGGATGGAAAAGTCAGTACAAGACCAAATTTTCATGGTATAAATACTAATCAACCAGTCTTATAATGCATGGTTTATCACTTGCATAGAGCGGGGAAAATTATGTTGTAAACAAGACATTATAGTAAGAAAATGAAGTACATTTGTAATGGACAGTGTAACGTCCCGAGCTTTACTTCAGCACAAGGTCAGCTTTGACAAGATGTCAACTTGGATTTCAATCACAAGACAGGAAAGCTATTTAAGTTTCAAGAGTTTAATAAACACTAGTAATGGTGAATATTGACTGTGCAATATGAATGGATCAAGAAAGAAATTGTAATGTTTCAGTGAAAACTCTGAAATAGGTCCAAACGAATTGATGACACCTAAAATTCTTTCTTTACATAAGTGTGTGGCTCAGAGTAAAGTTAAGAAAATACATAATAAAATAATCGCTGAAAATGATTAATGTATTTCTCAGGAAAAAGTACAACCCGAAACAAATTGAATTTTAAAACACATGAAAAACGATACCACTTAAATGTGTTTCCCAATGTGTATTGTATTGTTATGGTCCAGAATGCACCAATACTTTGAAATATAAATTCAGAAATGTTTTTCTTCCTTGTAGCCAACTAAATGTCACGTTAATGTAACATAGAAAATAATGAATATACTCCCTGTAAGAATATTACAATGAATGCTGTCTTCTGTGCATGTTTAGTTATTTACCATAGCAACAGTTCTGATATTTTAGTGTATGTATCTATTTGAATTTCCATATGCAGCAATTATATAACAGCAGAATAGATTGTTTTATCACTTGAGTCAATATAGACGTAGGCAATCAGTTAAATAATGCTACTTTAGTATTCCACTGTTAATTCTCTGGTGGCATCAATCTTCAACACTGAAGAATATATTGTAGGTTTATTTCATATCATTTGGAATATTATATCGTCTGTAATGGTTTATATTGTTATAATGCGATCTCTGTTGTAAGCATACCGCTGTCGTATTAGCTCTCTAGTTCCTATTGCATATATATAGTCTCTGCCGGTCAAAATGCATCTGCCAGAACACAACACACAACTGGTATTTATACCCTTGAGACTCATCGGTCTTACGTAGAGATTGATGGGAAAAACCTTGGTCGTAAGGGCATGAGGGAAACACATGAATAGTTTGAATGATACTTACAAACACCTTAGAAACACTCAGAAGTATGATGGCAGGTGAATTGTGATTCACACTTACACAAGTACTTTGGCAGTGGAATTACTCTATATTTGGACACTTGATGTGAAGATATTCACATCAGAACTTAACTCTTTATCTCAGAAAACAAATATACTACGCTAAATAGTGTGAGAGAATTTAAAAGAGGCCAAAACACAACAACCAAAAAGATCGATTTGGACCAACATTGACAATGGGAGACAAACCCGTTCGAAGTAAGTGCCAATCACAATCACCCAAATTAACAATATATTAATAATCCAAAATCACTAAACGTGGTATTAAAACATTTGTACAGTTATTTATTGTGCCTGGCAACCCTACAAGTCCTTTATTTCTTCATGTATGTATTAAAATATATCACATTTTGTTGACCATTGATATAGACATATGAATCACTGAAATCTAATATTTAATGCTGAGACGTGTGAAAATTATGTTTAAATGAGCCACACACTACTTATATTTTATAACACCAGAATTTATCACAGACAGCATCAGAAGTCAACACCACAACACTATAGTTCATTCCACACAGCATCACAAATTTTATCCTATCAGCATCATCAAATGTAGATAAATGTACCTAATTCATTTCACACGAATTAATTTAAAATGAATTCGGTACTTTTAGCTACATTTACTGACGCTTACCTGAAAATTTACCAAGTTACTGATAAGATGAAATTCATGATGTTGTGTAGAACAAACTATAGTGTATTCCCATTTCAATATCTACACTCTCAGTCACCAACTTAATCAACACACAATTAAGAACATTGGTTGAGTTCACTTACAAACTGTTAAAATGTTTCCATGCACAGCATAAAATCTTTTGTTTTAATGGCTTAGAGTGAGTGAAAGCTTTCAACTTTAGCATGGCTAGATTACATTTCAAGTCCTAGTTCAATTGTTTACTGTCACTGATATATGATATTGAAATATATAATTGCCTGTTTAAATGAAAACTCCTTGTTTCCTTATTTCTTTGCAGTCATTCTTGATTTCTCTGTGCTTAAATTTGAAATATGTGCCATCGAAGGTGAAAGTCTTTGATGAGTGATCCTTCAAAATTGGATTGCTATGTTTATCTTCATCTGCAGCACTTGTATTAAGAAGTGGTGTAGTTTTATCAGTAGTACTTTTTTATTCAAAACAAAATGAACTTATTGATCAATCTACCATGATTGCAGATGCTTGATTGCAAACGGATGAAGCAGAATGTAGCCGCTTCAATTAATGTCTATGAAACAGAAAGAAGAGTGCTTTAATTTGTATTGTTCCATCTTGAATCAGATATCAAACACATGCAGTCCATCAAAGAGATAATCCAACTCTCCTTCTGGTGCTGTGTTGTTGTCAACAATCACTGATCAGAGTTGGCAGGGATATAGGACTACAACTGTACAGAAAGAATAAATCAGCTTCTTACAGTTTTTTATGCTGAGACTGCTAACTTTCAAGACTTAAAACATGTTTACTGTTTTTCGGGTCATGAATACCGACAGCCTTTTTTTCCAGCACAGAGGCAAATTCTTTTTGTAAAACCTGGCATATATCAGTGTAATGGAACCTGCATATATCAATGTAACAGAACCTCTGATAAATGACTTTTTTCCTGTCCCAGAACTTTTTTTTTCACCTAGGTCATATGTCTCAAGACTTAAGAAATAAATTTGTATTGAATTTGCATCCCACAATGCATGTTACAATAAAACAGATAAACAAAATGCTTATTTGATAATTAAATGAAAGAAACTAACCTTGTATTGTTACCATTTATTCCTCTTTTTTTTCATCATGAGCAGTTTATTAAAGACAAAAATATATCCATGAGCTATGAAGCATATGCATCCATACTGTAGTGTGTATCGCTTATGTCAGATAAAACACAACACTTGTTTGATGTGACTATAGAGAAATGAATTGTAATTGGTTGTGCTTAAAAGGTTTGAATATGTTTTCAGACTGAAAACTGGATCCAACAAAATCACAGGGCAGTACCTTTTTATGCATTCTGCTCTGTTTCTCTTATAGATTAGACAATGGGCAAGACCAATTGTAATACATGCAAATGTTTGAAAAATGCATCTGACCATCATCCCACTTGCATAGTGTGTTCCGGTTGACATGCTATCAGCATGTGCAAATTCTGTTCAGCATTAACTGAAGGTCAATGGGTCACTGGTCTTGGGGCACTGTAAGGGAAGGCGCAGAAGCGCACATTGAAGGATGAAGACACAAGAAGTATTCATGCTGGTGTATCTTCCGTGCAAAATTTACTTTCCTGCAAAATTTACTTTCTGATAGATATAACCCTCACAGCCTCAGTAACAGTGGAGGCATTCTCTGGGAATCAACAAAAAGATGACACAGATGCAGTCCTACCAAAGCTACATTTGTCAAAAACCACAGTTCTTGCAGACGAAATTGGATAAGAGGCAGAGAGAGAGTGATTATTTTGGCAACAACACCATCCATATCTCAAAAATGACCTCATCTTCATGCCCCTCTTACTACAGATTATGGTAAGGAAGGCTTCAATTCTTGACTGCCCAATGGGATAAGATTTGCTATGAAGATTGAAGGACGTGACAAATGATTTCCGATGGACTCGGCATCACTTCATTGCACCTCCTCCATATCCAGGGTTCCTTCAGCTACACACATACCCACAGACCCAATCAAAACCATTACATTGCAGCAAGATATTGATGACCTTCTCCAGAAAAGGGCAGTAGAAATTATTCACAATGTAAATTCTCTGAGTTTCTATTCAATGCTGTTTCTGTTCCCAAAGGCAAACAGCACTCTGTGCCCTGCCATTGACCTAAGCACACTCAATCAGTTCATTCATGTCCCTTGGTTCACGATGTAAACACCGCAATGGGTGCAGTCCAGAAGGAAGACTTCACAATCATTGTGGACTTATAAGATGCATATCTTCATGTCCCCTGTCACACAGCTCCAGGAAGTTCTGTGATTTGGCTTCAAAGACAACATTTTCCAGTTCAAGGCACTTCCAGTTTGACTCAGCATCAGTCCCTGGGTCTTCACTTGACTGATGGACCTGGTATTGACCCATATCTGGACCATATCTGTATGATGCTAACATCAAACTACATTCTACAAAAACATTAGGTATAAGTTATATTTCAAAGCAAGACATGATATCCCTTGTTACTCATTTTCTCAACCATGGCTTCCTTTTCAACAAGGACAAATCTGGCTTAGTACCATCTCAACATTCTGTTCATCTAGGTATGGAGTTCAGCAATCAGGTAAATAGAAACAAGCATTCAAAATCAGTACAGTGGTGGTTTCTTGTACGGGACACTATATCTGCTCAAGATTTCCTTTGCCTACTAGGTCTGCTCATTGCAGCTGCAGACCTTATAGACCCAGGTTGCCTTTTTATATACCAATGACAAAGATTCTGTTATCCAAAATGGAGGTCAAGACTTTGCCTATTAAACCAACATTTCAAAATCTGCACAAATATGAGGTTCCATTTCCATCTCCGGAAATGGAGCAACCTCATTGGGCTTGCATCAGGTATACATCAGCAAGTGCAATTGCCAGAAATCACAGTCTATATGGAATCAAGCACAGGGCATGGGTGGGGTTGCACACCTACTATGGTCATTGGGGGAAGCCATTGGAGTGTGGTCTCCCAATGGAAAGACATTGACATATCAACGTTCAATGAGATGAAAGCCATTTTGAAAACCTTTCATTGGTGCCAGGAAGATCAAAATGGAAAGGGAGTTCTCATTCTGTCCAACAATTCAAGGAGGTGATGTATCGCAATCAGCATTGTGGAACCAAATCCCCCGACATTTGCATCCTGGTTTTGGATTTTCTAAAGAGGTGTCTAGAGCGACAAATTAAGTTCCAGGTTAGTCATATTTCAGGCCAATTAAATGTATTAGCAGACCATTATCCCAGAAGAGTCGACTAATACAGACAGAATTTTTTATTCATCCCTTGATTTTCACTCTGATATGCACTCATATTGGACCAACCAATGGTACATCTATTTATGACAAAGTGGAATGCCAAATTCCCAACATTTGTCTTGCCTGTCCTGGATCCAAAATCCTTGGCATTCAGTGTTCAGTCCATAGATTGGAATTGCCTGGATGCATGCACATACCCTCCAAACACATCTGGGTCATACTAAACAAGCCCTCAGGAATAAAAAGTTTTCACAACCAGTGCAAAGAATCACTCAAACAAGATGGCCGTTTAGATCAATGGCAAATCTTCACAGTGGTGTGCGCATGAACACATTGTCCCTCGGCAGGCATCAATACCTCAAATAGCCAACATCCTCCTCTGGCTCTTTGACAAGAAAAATCTGCACCAATTACAATGAAATGGCTACTGTTCCACAATCGCCAACACCCTAAATCATGGAGCGGGATTATTGGAAGAAACAAGGACTTATCCTATCTTCTGTCCAGAAATGTTGACTCTGTGTCCAAAGTGGAATCTATCATGGGTACTAACCTGGCTTAAAAAGACCCCAATTGAACAGCTCTCATTTCTCATATACCATATTTCATGTAATTTTTCGTACATGAAAAAATAATTATTAATTTCAGTGTAAGAAAAATTATATGTAAAGTAAATAATTATCATTTGGTGGTACTGACCATGTACGGAAAATAAAGGGATCATACCTGAACAAGCTCTACGGAACACGCTATTCGACAACCTAATGGTACAACATACAAAGTAAATGTATATTTCTGTCTCATTCTGCTCTCTCAACTCTTGAATCTAATTACAATAAAAATAAAAGTACTCAAAAAGATTTTGTTGTTATTAGTGAACGAGAGAGAGAGAGAGGATTATGTCTCAATGTGCAGGCTCGTCTGCATTTAGAGCATATGTAGCCGTTATGTTGTGTAATGTTGCAAAATGATTAAGATGGTTTGAACATGTATTAGTTATGAGTATTATTTATTGGTAAATTATACACAACGATATGAGTCCACATTGTCAAGAAATTAAGTGCAGTTTGTAATTTTATAGCAACAATAATCTCATTATTAAATTGCAGTAAAAAAATAAAGAACTTGAAATCACATTTTAGTTAATGCGCATGGGTGCATGTGCATGTGTGTGTGTGTGCGAGAGAGATGAAACAAAATTTTGTCAGTGTACAAGACCATATTTATTCAGGGTGGTTTTTATTTGTAGCTTTTGCAAAGGGAAAAAAGACTATTTTCAGTTACCTGACAGGTGTGATAATCCTCATGTATTATGACCCAGCTGTATTCCATTATCAATAAACACCATTAAATCAACAATTCATTCTTGTTTAATTACGATGTACATTGTCACAACAACCACATGGCTATGCAGTGTTATTTACACGGTAATTAAACATGATTAGCACTTTGGTTATTCCAGTTGAAACCAGATTGAGGGCAAGAATCGACAGAAGAGGCCAAATCAGCAAGGCTGCCAGCAGGGAAATGAGCTTTCTTTAGGGAAATGAAAATCTGTCAATGTGCTGTTCAAGCCATTGTCCATACAGCAGATGTTTTAAGGACAAGTGATCATACGCATTACTTGTTATCCAAACTCGCCAATAAAGATAAGAATGGGGTAGAATAATAATAATGAGGACTTTGTATAGCGCCTAATCTTTAGAAGCTCTAAGCGCTTTACAACATTTGACAACACTTAAAAAACATATATAATGATATGATTACAAAATTAAAAACAAACACCACGAAAGTAGAAACAGAAAATATGCTGTAAATATTTAAGGCAAGGATACATTGTTAGGTCTTTAAGTCGTAGAATAGATTTGCAATAAAATGTTAATTATATCCAAGTCAAAACAGAACAAGCACTTAAAAGATAGTATATGTATATATACAAATAGATTAATGGAGTCCATGACTTCAAAATTTACAATGGAAAATGACAAGGTTTTTATATTTTATGTTTGTATGACTATAATGAAACAATAAGACTAGTAGACCAGTGGTCTGTGGTCTTCACTTTAGCATGTACCGAGGTGTAATTTTTGTTGGATAAGAAATCAAAGGGCTTCTTGAACTCGTTCTAAAATGCACGTGGTGTTTTGTTATGGTAACAGACTTAATAAGGAGAACTAATTAACGATAATATTTAAAGGTATGGTCTGTGAAATCCTTTGTCCATTTGTTAATAAACACCAGTAGATATTGTAATGAAAATAAGAGCTTATGCAGGATTTTTTGCAGAGGGGGAGGCAGTCAGTCACGGCTGGGAGAGTTAGTACAGTAAAAACTGTTATGAGCGACCACCTGTCATGTCCGACCACAATCGTAATGCACGGATCGATTTTATTATATAAACACTCTGATATGAGCGACCACCTGCTGAACGTGACCAGCGACCGCGATATCTTGGCAAAATGTGTATTTTGACACTGCTATGAACGACCGCATCGCAAAAAACGAGGATAAACTCCACCAGCCTTTGTTTAATCCCTGTAAAAACAACCACTGATACCGTTCCAAATATTAAAAAAAAAAAAATTTAAAAAATAGGCTGGCTACCGATCTCTGATTTTTTATGCTAGGCTTATAGTGTTTTATAGTTTCTGTCTTAAACCAGACTAAAATATATGGGGATTATTTCCTAGTCTGGTTCCCTGCTTCATGTGCTCCCTGTGTTGTTCTCCGTTATTCGTATAGGGGTGAGGAAATCAGAAAGCATACAAAGCAGGGAACCAGACTAATTATTCCCGTAATTAACCTGCTTTCTGACCTTGTAGCTGAAACACCTCAATTAATTGTTTAATATAGTATAATGATAGACGTTCAGCGATATAGATACAATCAAGTATGTGCGTGGCAAACTAAACTAAAAATTATTATTGATGATTATACAATAAAAGTGAAAAAATACCGAAGACGCGTGGTTGTCATTGACATAGTTGTCTATTCAGTTTCTGCGCTCATTGCTGGAACTGGTGTAATATTGTCAACATTGACAGCGTCAGTGCCGATCATTGTAACGATTATTGTTTCATCCGCAACAACTATAGCGGGTATTTTTAATATTATTGCAAAGAAGATACATGCACGAACACAAAATTACACGAGTATGTGGTAAAATTACATACAGCAACGACAGCATATTCCAAATTATCATCGCTGATCTCGTCGTCGTTCAACGATGGTAGAATGTCCGATGAAGAATTCAGCGCAATGGTAAAAATATACAATGAAGTATTTGACGACGGTGACAAAAGTCACTGTTGATGTAATCAGGGATTTAGAATAATGATAGTATAATAATGACAACGTCCTTGACTGAGTCAAGGGAATTATTAAAATAGATCGTAACTAATACTGCTCCGGTAAGAACTACAGTGATATCAGCGAGTTCAACTAATCCTGAATTCAGTATTAATTTTCCGACTGCAATTCCAGCTAAAGAAATTGCTTTAGTGCAATTAGGGTTTATCATAGTTGCCAAATATCAGGTCAAAATCATTCGGTGGACTACAACCAAATAATTCATTAGCATTTGCAAATAAAAACCGCAACGACGGAACTCCAGATTGGCAAGTAGTCAGTATTCCAACGGGCAGTTATTAAATTGAACAGATCAATGATGAATTCCAGCGCAAGATTAAATCTATCACAGGAAGAGAATCAAAGATTGCCATTACCGTCCACGAACCAACGTTATCATCGGCCATTGAAATATTATCGCCGGATTACGCCATGGACATTTATCAGTCTTTGATTAGATCAGTGCTAGGATGGCCTGAAGTCCCACCGGTTTATACAAGGCCACCAGAACCACGCCGAGATGAATTTCTGACAACCGAGCATAAAAAAATATATTCATATTATTTCAGTTTTGAAAAGCCGTTGCGACAGTACACAGATGAAAAAAACTGGTCAGGTTTTAATCAACATAATGTATTATAAAGAAGAACGCAGAAAGTGAGCAGAATTTCTTGTTGAACTCAGTGAAGGATTACCCGTCAACGAAAATTTTTTTAAATCTTACTCGGACAATATCAGATTTGAACACGTAAGATTTCTTAGCGAGTTAAAATATTTATTTTTGAGCATTATCACGTATTATAGCGAGGATACAAAACAACGAATCATCGAAACAGTAATAATCTTAAATACAATTGCAAATCACATGCAGAAGGTCAACGAAGAAATTAGGTTTTTCTTTATTGGTGCAAAATCATCACAGCAGATTTATAAACATTTTAATATAACCGGGCAGCAATTTTCAACATTAATTTTTCCAGGAATTAATAATACTGATCTGATAAAATCAGTCACCAACGTCATCAAGGAAAACTTTCCAAAAGTTCTAGAATCATGGAGAAAAATATCTCCACCGCCAGATATTCTCAGATACAATAATAATCAACACAGCGAAGGCCGTCATGTTTCACTGGGCATCGTCAATATCACATCAACAATCGCTGTCAATCCAGTACGTGATGTCATTGATGGCAGTTATCAAGTTGACGCTGAAAAATCCAATCAAGCCCAGCAGGGATGCATTCTGTATTCATTTACCCCTCAAGTACCACCAGGTTATTTGATTGTATCAGAACCAATCAACGTTGTTTATCTAAAATGTCATAATCCATGGTTATCCAGGATAAATTTTAAACTTACTGACCAACATGGATATTTGCTCGACCTTAGGTCGGAAATGTTGGATATAAATCTGTATGTGCGTTCATAGATCTCGCGTTCATAGAGCGTGATCGCCGTAACATAGTCCGTGATCACATCACGGTGGAAAACACCAAGCAAAAAAAAAGCTTTGAATTTGATAACGGATCGCCACATTTTCATAATAAATTTGATTATATGTGGAGATCCGGTATCAAATTCAGACAAAGTTTACAAAAGTGAATGTGGTGGTTTAGTATGTTTGATCATGATACTGAATCCACATAAAAATCTATCAAAGAATTATTTTTTTTTACTGTAGTCAGAAATGAATTATCCTTCTTGTTTAGTTGGTACCACAGTCAATTTCACTTTCACTTTCACTCTTATGGGCAGAGTCACACTCGTCATTATCTTTCGCCAGTAACTCTTCTGCAACTTCATTTGCGGACATATCTCTCAGCTGTTTTATACGAGCATGTACAAGTCTTTTTGTTTTGTATTCGTGAGATAATTCTGACCTAACCTTTTTGATTGAATGTGAAAGGGGAGCAAATAATTTTACCTGCATATCTGTAATTGCTGCCAGTGATTGTAACATCGACTGTTGGATTAACTTTATGAATCTATAATCAGAGGGTAGCGTGTATCTGTTTTGGACCTCCGAGATTGTAATGATTCAAATTCACGCATAATTTTTTCAGGATCAAGTTCATCAGATATTTTTATGCCATCTTGTAATTGCTTAATAGCAAGAATAATAGCATTAATATTTTCATGATTCATTATATAATAAATATTTGTTTAAATAAAAATATATTTCTGAGTTAATATAAAAAAAATTCTGAATTAATATAAACCTGAATAAATATAAAAATATATTTCTGAATAAATATAAAAATATTTCTGAATTAATATATTTCTGAATTAATATAAATGTAAATAAACAAATATATATTCTGAATTAATATATTTTTGAATGAATATAAATATATATTTCTGAATTAATATATTTTTGAATAAATATAAATATATATTTCTGAGTTAATATATTTCTGAATAAATATTTATAAATATAAAAATATATTTCTGAATTAATATATTTCTGAATAAATGTAAATATATATTTCTGAATAAATATAAAAATATATTTCTGAATTATTACAAATATATATTTCTGAATTAATATAAAAATATATTTCTGAATAAATATAAATATATATTTCTGAATTAATATATTTCTGAATAAATATAAAAATATATTTCTGAATAAATATAAATATATATTTCTGAATTAATACAAATATATATTTCTGAATTAATACAAATATATATTTCTGAATTAATACAAATATATATTTCTGAATTAATACAAATATATATTTCTGAATAAATATTTATAAATATAAAAATATATTTCAGAATTAATATATTTCTGGATAAATATATATTTATATTTCTGAATTAATAAAAATATAAATAATATAAATATATATTTATGAATTAATAAAAATATATTTCTGATACATTTCTGAATTAATATATTTTTGAATAAATATTTAATAAATATAAATATACTTATAAATAAATATATTTTTGAATAAATATAAATATATTTCTGAATTAATGCGAATAAAAAAATTTTAAAAATTTTTTTAATCAGAATAAAAAGGCAAAAGGAAGTACCTGACGAGCAGGTTGATGACGTCGGATATGTAATTGTTGGATTGCGGGTTAATAAAAACACCCCCTAAGTGAACCCTGGGTGCTTTGAGGTTCAGGGGTGCCAGGCGAGTTACACACCTGGAATTAATTTTTTTTACAATCTCATATCTCGTCATCAACTGCCCGCAGGCGCCTCCCCAATTATAATAGCATCTATCGCCGAATGCAAGATAATATATCTTTAGCATTTTTGGAGACTCAAACACGTAGAGAGTTTACACAGTGGATCCGCACGCAAACGCTTTAACCCCACGGCTATCGGAGCTCTTATGAATATATAGTTAAATTTAAGTATATAACTATTCACTCTGTTGCACACGTGATAACTCTGGACTTGTATTTACAAGTATTCGTGACGATGTCACGGACGGGAAATTCTTACACCACAAGAATATTCTGATTCTGAATAAATATTCTTACAGAATATAAAATAAATAGTGAAATTTTACACATTTCTGTCCTGTGCAGCTTTAAGCTATAAAAGACAAGCGTGGATCAAAATATTACCTCAGTCTGTTTTTATCTGTGCGAGCGATAGATAATCATTGTTGCCTTTTATTATACGCAGCCATGTATATATATATATCTGCTGTTTCATCACGCAGTTACCCAGGGTTATGATATCTGCCTATATGCAGTGTACATGTAATATGTCTACTGTCTGCTTCAGTTAAAAATATTGTATTATCAACCCTTGATGAAATCAAGGCAGAACTATCTAGCAATGATGGAACAAAAAGAAATTCATTTAGATGCTTTCAGAGCAAGGCAGGGAACATTTTTCACTATTACAAAGCCAGAGGAAAGAATGGTTAACTATTAACGTATCAACTATGCATGGATCGATATTATTCCAGTTCTATCCACATGCTACAGTCTAAAAAAAAAAAAATTGATAATGACTATATCACACACACGGCTTATGTAAAATCTGAAAAATCTACTATAGCGCGGTTCGTTGTGATTTTATCCTTGACGTTGTCAAGGTGATTTTATCACCTTGATTTTATCACGGAATTCAGATTTTTATGTTTGATCATATAAAATAAGCAGATTTCTCAGACTTCAGTGTTTGATGGATTAGATATATAACTGAATACAAATGTATGGTCATGTACGCAATAACAAAAGGGAGACAACTGCTTAATCTATCAGAGAGAGATTTACTCGACGGAGTTATCTCACTTTCCTTGTTTTATTCAGAAGTGGTAGCGTACTTAAATTTTATTTGCTGATCATATTTATTTGAAAATGCCGAACTGGTTATATTATCTGCCACATATTTTACCGAAGTACGGTGAATACCGAATATTTAGCAGCTGCATATATCGATGAAAATATTTCCTCGGCGCCTGACTCTACATTTATAGATACAACTGATCTTGGAGAATTATCGTTATAACCAACTCTTCCGAATTTGCAATTCTGGCTCTGTGTAACAGCCCTTAAATTATTTAAAGAGTTATTTTTCAATCTCGATCAATATGATCGATCACAAGTCCATCTTTGATTATTCCATAAAAACCCTCGAAGACGAATCGATGATGAAGATATGTTTTATTTTTTCTAGCATTGAATATAAGATAACCAATATTAATGACAACTCCATTGACTGGTTTTTTTAATCTGCAGTTTCTGATGATACCATCACGAGATGCTTCATAAATCTTGATGATGGGATGTTTCACAAATTCATTTTGCTCCATTTATATACTAATATTATTTGTCTAAATGATTATTTTGAAACCTGGCGAGATAGTCTTCAGCAGTCTTTATGGGAGATATCAGGGTGTTATATTTTTTATCATAATATCGTTTCAGCTCTCTGTATCTTTTACCACCGCATTGCACACATAACTGAGTTTCTTCTCTGACCCCAACACCACATCATAAACACGGTTTCAGTCCTAGACTTCCTTAGCGAAAACTTTGCATGTGACGACCACAGAATTCATTTACGCATTATTTATTACAAGGAAGAGAAAATCCTTTCATTAAGCACTTACATTTGTTATTTGCTTATATCATTATATATATATAATTAAGATCTAATTAAACATATATTTGCTTTACTTATAGCATGGATGAATTTAAGAGATTATCCGTAATTGAACCTTCTAGAGCAAGATTTGATCTTGACAAACTACCAAAATCTAAATTTATTTTTTCGATGCAAGATCTAGCTTTGGTAAATAGCGATATAACTGATTGTATCCATGAAGCCAAGAAAGAATTTTGCAACGATGGTGCAGCTCATACTTGGTCAACATTCAGGATCATGAACATTGTTGATACTAGAATGAATGATGAACGAGGAAGAAATATTATCAACTCTCTTGATAACCAAAGATATTTTATTCTGGTAAAATTTATTGTGCAGACAGATGACAACATTTGGATTATCCGTGATAAACGTGACCCTGTACGACTTCATACTGGAAATAATACTGTTACATTAAATAAAAATTCCAAACCAGGAACACTGACTGGTATTGATAAACCGTATTATGAACGAGCGTATCCTGTAACTGCAGTTGTTTATGTGATATATCTGCTAAATGATAAACCCAGCATTAATGATCTCAAACCAATAAAATTTTCCCACTTAAATTGCGTAGCTGAGCAAGTTATAGAACATTTCTCAAAAGCAATGCGCGGAAACAGTTTAACAGATCTAAGACGTAAAAAAATAAATAATTGGGCAGAAACAGTTAAAGATAATGGAGCGTCTATCAGCAACATTGCTAAACTAGAAAAGAAACTAAAATTCCCAATAGCAGTGAAGACACTAACCGGAGAGATTTTGCATGCGTCAAAATATACATCAAGAGGGGCTCCAATAACAATTATTGATCATAATGCACATGCATGGACATCTGCAGTAACAATATTACAATGAGATAGAACAGTTAAATTTTACAGCGATTATGTATTTGACGCTATCAGAAATACTAGTAAGAGTGACCTTGTATCTGTTTGGTTATTTCAAAGTTCAGATTCGTATTACGATCAGTTTGTAAGGCCTAACGGAGAAATTTATCGTGAAGAATCTCTCCATGAAAAAATGAAAAATCTTGCATTGAAATACAATTCTGATAATGTCAAAGTTGAACAATTACTGAATAATTGTTTTACAGTTGCATCAGTTGCAGCTCACTTTGCTCAAGAGAAAAATCCATGGAAACCAACACGCACGATTAGAATTTCTTGAAGATGTCCAGCACAGTTGTGTCGAATACGGACACGGTGGATTATGGAATACCAAATATGATCATAGCAATGTTATATCGGTTGATATGGTTGCATGTTATCCTGGAAGTTTTCTTGGATACAGAGAATGTTCTGAATATTTTAAAAGATTCAGACATCCAGCACATGAGATGACTAGAGTTGCGATAAGTGGACCATTACCCGATTTTGATTTAACTGGATTCGCCTGCGTGGATTCATTTAAGTTTTGTAGTGATCTTCATCTGATTGTTTATGCATGGTTTGGAAAACATTTCTCAGAAAAATATTGGGCTGCGATGTTTTATTATGGTATATGCTTGATGTTGGGATGCTAACGTTGCTACACATAAGTGAAGCCATTATATCATATTGTCCGCAGAAACAAGTTTGGTTACCACAACAAAAGAAATATTCCTTGGATGATCCTAATGAAAATCCAGATGCCGTTGATTATGAAAATAAAATTGCAAAGGATCTAGGCAGAAAAATAATTGGTAAGTTTACTCAAGGAGGATCATATGACCTTAAACGAATGTGTACAAGATTAATTATGGACGATGCTGAACTCGATTTTATAATTGCTGATACAACGGGAAAAAACACATTTGTGAGTCGGAGTAACGCTTGCTTATCAACCGGAACTAAATTAGGTACAATCGTGAGCTATATTGATGGTGAGTCACCGCAGTTTACTCATTTAAGTCTTCTGTGCTCGCTTATGTTTCGATAAATTTATTATCAATGATAAATGGATTCCCTTGTTACGCTGTCATAATTGCCACGGATTCATTTTATATAAATAAAAAATATTTAGATTTACTAAAACCGCTACTTGGCAATGACGAATGGGGATCATGGAGAATAAAACAGGAAAATATACTTGATTATTCCAAATCTGCAGACCTTGAAATTAAGGAAATATATTACAACAATGACAATCAAGTATTAAAATCATCAGCACCATCTGTGTTTGATACTGTGGCCAGGCATAAAACAGTTTCTCTCAATGGGCCTGGAGGTTCTGGTAAAACAACATGTGCGATTGAATTATTTCGTCAGAGTTCAGATATGATTGTGCTGACACCTACACACAGACTAGCCAGAGAAATAAATGAACGAGAAGTAAAATCTCAAACTTATCATGGTTTCTTCAGATGGTGCAGGGATACTTGGACACCTGAGTGAATGGGTGAAAAATATATACCCCGGATTATCATCTGGGATGAAATTTGTACAGTGTCATTAGAAACATTAAAAATATTTCTTGATTGGTTACTGACAAAAAATACTGCTGTGATAATGTGCGGCGATCATTGTCAACCACAACCTTTTGTTGGGCAGTCTCCGCACGAGTGGTTAAAAACGTTTGTGGATTATTATGAGGAGATAACCGATGATCATAGAGCTATTGATGAACCTCTGAAAGAATTTCAAAGATTAATCAGACTACAGCCATATAGAATACAATGTGATATAATGCGTGAAATAATTCCGGAAACTCCTGTGAATGATTTTTGGAATTTATGGAGACCAAATGATTTAATAGATACGAGTAGAAAAATAGTTGGTGATGAATTGCAAGAGAAATTATTTCTGTTACATAAAGAAAAATTTTCAAATCTACCTGTACCATTGTGTTATCGCCCAGCAACAGAATGTTGATGTTGAGATTCAAGGAACAAATGAAAAACAAAATCTTGTGTTAAATGATATTGTTTTGGTTGATGTTGATGTTGTTGAGAGTACGTTGATCATGGATAAAACTCCATGGAAATTAGGATATGCTGTAACGAGTCATTCTTCACAAGGACTAAATATTACTGGTACAAATATCTGGATTGTCGATGATAGAATGGAATGGTCAAATTTAGTTTATCTCGCAGTGTCTCGAGTCAGAAGAATATCTCAACTGCACAGGGTTATTATGAATTTTACAGAAAATAATAATCAAACTGCTAGCGATGACATCGAAGGTGTTGGCGTAATAAGAAAAAACTATCTGGTTATAAGCAATGTGACAAAAAAAATAATTTGTGACTTTGATATTGATACTGAATTAATTATGACGCTAAAACAATGACGGAATAATCATTGTGCAAGTTGTAACTGTAATATGCTATGGGAGTATTCAAATAATAATCCAAAACAGTTCACTGTAGACAGAATTAATAGTAGTATTGGTCATACACGCGAAAATGTGATGTTGACCTGTCTTGAATCTAATTGACATTGGGGTGCCAGTTTACAAAAATAAACTCGGTGGTTTAGTATGTTTGATCATGATACTGAATCCACATGAAATTTTGTCTGAATTTGATAACGGATCACCACATATCATCATATTTATTATGAAAATGTGGAGATCAGTTATCAAATTCAGACAAAAATTACAAAAGTGAATGCGGTGGTAATTGTGTGTGTCTTCAGGAATTACTTGTAACTGTTCACATACAAATCCATGCTGAGGAGCAGTTGAATCCAGTCTGTAGATTGCAGGTCTACCCGTGGATCTAACCATGCTAGAAATTTTATGTGTAGTCACACTCCAGATAGGATCAGTTGCTCCTTTTTTACCCCCTTCAGGTTCACCAGGTTCATGTAAATACCTCACAGTCACATTACCCAGTACTGGCTGTTTTGAAAAGTCACGTCATTGTATAGGTATATGTTTCTTTGTAATTGCATTAATAGGTTTCATAGAAGTTGCACGAGTAATTTCATTATTTAACGCAGCTATCATGCTTGGTAATCTTGCAACCCATTCGCGAGATCTCGTATCTGCCTGAATTATTTCCTTCACATACTGGTATCCAAATAACCGCTCAGCAAGTGTTCGATTAAATCGCTCACCTATTGCCTGATCACAGTGAATTGTAGTGTATCCTTGTCTGATTTTGACATTATGTTGCTTCATCAGCGATGATACTGTACCAAGAAATTCTTTGCCAGGATCAACTTGTAGCAACTGTGGCCATTGCAAGGGTCTTCATAGATAAATTCGTTCAAACGCAGATGCAACTTCAGATGCTGTTTTTGTTGTCAGTGGTTCTGCTTCTTTATATCTACTTGAAACATCAATGACAGTCAGCACGTATTTGTATGTGCATGATTGACGTCTATGTGTTTTAATAGTATCATGTGGTAAAAATAAAATATCTGCTTGATGAACTTCATTGGGAATGCTGACATCAAAATATGCGTACTGAATTTTTTTAGGTGGTGGTAGATAAATTTGCCATATTGCCTGTCGTTCTAACCAATTCGCAGCAACAGAATTTGAGTTACCTGCAGCATCAGCAAGTTTACTAATCACTGCTCTACCCCTCCAATAGCCTGTCATGCTAACCATGCTGCAGCAACAGCACATGAGACTTTGGCTGCTTCAGCAAGTTTACTAATCACTGCTCTACCCTTCCAATATCCTCTTGGGCTATAATAAATCGATTCCATTATAATAGTTATATAATTAATTACCAGCTCCTTGCATTAGTTTACCCTTCATAGCAGATTTCACTAGAAAACTAGCAAGTTTCTCTCAGAGATTTATCAGGTATAGACTTTAACGCATGAATCAACTTCACATCTGCAATATGTCGTTGTTGTAAATCTTTGTTTTTATACGCAACATCATGAACATGACACGCTTGATCAATCTTATTTATTGGATACTCTCCTGGTCTTGGTTGATCTCGTTCCTCAAGTCAGATATCAAGTCAAGTTCCAGGACCTCAATAATTGTATCCAGGTAAATGTTTTTCTCTGGGATACTTCGCCCATGGAGCCCCTGGTAATTTTCCCAACGAAGTAGCGATATCACCACCTATTTTTGTAGACTTGTCTGTGATTTTATCACAGGAGATAAATCTCTATTTGTTTGTGCCACATTTCACACACTTGCCCGTCAATGCGCGTTTTTTATATTTTGTTATTATTATTGTTAATCCACTGGTCCCACCAATGGTGGGGGTGGGTGCCTTGCATCGAACACAATATAGATTCATATTATTTATTATTTTGGATATAATTGACTTCTCAGCGACACGAAAACAGGAGCCAGTCAAACATCACCCAGCGCTACTGAATTCTGTTACAGTGATAATTATTGGGCCATCTGGAAGTGGTAAGATGCAATTATTGCTTAATCTGATCATGAGATGGCTCAAATGGGATAAGTTATATTTAGTGGCACCATCTGTAGATGATCAACGATGCTATGAAGTACTTAAAGATTTTAATGAAAATGCAAAGTTGCTGGATGAAGACGGTAATGATATTATTGATTTTATTACTAGTATTGATGAAGCACCATCTGTAGATGACCTTGATGGACTTATTAATAATTTAGTAGTGTACGATGATATTATGCTGGACAAACAATCAAATCCAGCTCGGATATTTTCTCGAGGTAGACATAAAAACACAGACGTGATTTATGTTACTCAAAGATATACGCAGATACCTAAAGTAATCAGAGACAACTGCAATATTTTGGTTGTATTTAATGGAGTTGATAATTATACTTTACAAAATATTTATTATACTTGGTGTTCAGGGGACATGGATATGATTAAGTTCAAAAACTTTTTTTCAAAAGCACAAGCTACCCCGTTTGGTTTTATAACAATAAATTTACATGATCCTAGTTCGAGATATCGTAACGGATAAAATATTTGGTTAATTACAGCAGCAGGGAGGGTGAGACCACGCGTACGTGACCCAGACGTAAACGAGTCGCAATGAGTTGGAAAAATACACGTCAAACAACAAATAACAAAAACTAACTAAACCACAAGATTTCGTTAATGCGATCTCCGCCCGCAACAACGAAATGTGCTCGGTTAGCGGCTTCGGTTTGACGTTACTGACCCTTTATTTTCAGACTTCGTAGGAACCTTTATTTTTCATAAATAAGGTCTCAGGAAAAATGGTCTGTTCGCGCTCCCTGCTGCTATATATATATATATATATCTATATATATATTTATATATCTATATCTGTCTATATATATATATCTATATATATATATATATATATATATGTATATATATATATACAATGTTATCATTATTAAATAAAGAAGGAATGAAAATACATACCATGCAGCATCTGTAAAAAAAAAAAACTCCCAATTTTAGGTCCCAATCTCCCTATCTTTTATTCAGTCTACCTACATGGCATTGAAATTTGAAAAGTTGACAGTTGTGATGAAGAAACATTTTACTGGATAAAATTGGCTTTATTTTAGTAACAGAGATGCTGCCAGGGTACACAAATGCGGGAATCATGCAAAATTTGTAGAAATTTGTGCACTTAGAGCAGTGATGTGCGAGATCTCCCACAAATTAGTTAAAGTTGTACATATAAATACATGTACTCTGCGCCACATAAAATTGTTATTTAACTGTTAACTCTTATTAAAGTACTTGTCGTGACAAAAGTCACACTGCCAGTAGTGATATGATATCACTGTCTCTTTTCAGGTAGGCAACTGTTTACACAGGTGGATTCTTTAGCTTGACATGAGTGGTTGTTAAACTAAATTTGATTGGTATGTTGGGCCCTGAACAACCATTTGGTCGCAGTTTGAACCTTGCAACATGGAAGTTTTATAAATGCATGTTTAAAATACAGGCTACCTAGAATACCAAAATGGCTGATTCCTGGCGTGGTTCATCATCAGATAACACTTTTGTTCAGCAGATCATGCCTGATGATAGTGATGATGACAGTGATAAAATATATCAGATTATTGGAGCTGGGAAAGTTTTAATGAAGATCCCAGTGACTGATTTGAACCCAAAAAGGTTGTTGGGCATGGGATGTACATGCTGGATGGATAAAAATAGACAATATGCAGGTCATTTTAAGCCTAATTAAACTACAGACCATTTAAAAGTAGAGTTCAATTTTCATTTCTTTTCTTAAGCAGTTTTAACTCTGCGGGATTTGTACTACAAAACTATATAGCCTATAAAGTTTAAGATAAATAGAATAAATAATAATCTAAAATGAAATTGAAAAGTAGAGATATTTTTTTTTTAATCAGAATATATCTCTCTTAAAAAGGACACTACATCACTGATGGACCTAAAACCCTAATATAGCTTTATGAGAAATCTGGCATAATACGATTCAAGAAAGTAAAACTTTGGCAGAAGTTACAGTAGTGAAAAATCTTATTTTGGAGCAGAAGTATCCAAAAGACAATACCTATGAGCTGTGGAAGATTGTACATAACCATATGGAACAGTTTCCCAAATTGTTCAAGCTGGTTTAGCTAGATATGTATACGCCCCTTCACACAGCAGACTGTGAAAGGGGGATCTCAGCACAGAATGATATTGATAGACAGTTAATGAAGATTAAGCTCAGAAACAATCAACAGATTAATATTTATAAAACTAGCAGTGTCATCTTTAAAAGATTTTGATTTCAGTAAAGTATAGAGTGGATCAGGAAGAAAGAGAGACATATTGAAGTTTTAGGTAAATATTGAACTGTTGCTGTTTCCTCCTCTTTTGTTTAATACTCCTCCTTACTTTTGTGACAAGCGAGGAGCTTCCCCCCTTGATCTAAAATCCTGGCAGCATCTCCACAGTATTCATTACACAATACTAGTATCTACATTTATTTAGATTTTAATAATTTAAACATACATGCATTAAGTTAATGTTCCTTGCCAAAGAGTGAAGTGTCCATCGGTGTTATTTACCATTAGGTGTTTACTAGTAAATATATTGCTTCCATGTTAATATAAGTCCAAAAACTCCTATTTTTATATTTTGTGTTTTGCAATATATTGTATGATGCAGTAAAAAAAAATTCTGATATGATTTATATATGCCTTTTTCACAAGAGAGGTCTAATTACCATGTAATCTGTCCTTAGTTATCTACTTGCACAAAACCCTGACCTTGTAATAGCAGCACTTACTTTGTTCTCCTAACCCTTTGATTAGCCATGAAATTGATATGTGTTCAGTGCCAAGTTGTTCTACATTCAATTAACAGTTGAACTTCCTCTTTAAATCAGTATACTTTCAAGGATCCAAAGTCAGCTTCCAGCTTGCTTTGTCAATAAAATAACCTTTGTACTGGATACCCTAAATTGAACCAATGGGTTTATTTCTCCCTACCAGATGTGTATATTGACCACCCACACTGTTTGTTGCCACCTTATTATCATAATTGATACAAACAAGCATTGTTGTCTGTAGGGTACAATAGCATGCACAGCATAAACTATCTTTAAGAATATTATTTGTGAAAATATTGTCAGTGGCTCCCACAGTGAAAGTATTTAATAATAGAGATTTTTATTTGTGAAATATTGTTATATTGTTAAGTTGGATGTCATTGGTCTTGGTCATTTTGCACCATACACTGCATCATATGTGAATTGCCTTGAAGCAATTGATATGTCTCCCTCTTTCTGATGATTTTATTAGCTCCAATTTTCAGTTTGATAATATTGAAATCCGTGAGGACATTTTTCATTTATATATCTTAATGCAGTGTTTCTACCAGACAAAAGCAATACACACTGAATGTATGGGGTGTATCACAGGACCATGATGAGTTTTGATTGTGGATATCTTTGTGACTTTTACACATAAATTGCTTATGATGAACCAAAATAAAAATAAACAAGTACAAGGTTAGTCTAACATGCAGTGGTGGGGGTACAAGTTCAATACAGTTTGTTTCATTTATGTACATTTTGGAAAAAAAGATCTAGGCAAAAAAAGGTTTAACCATATATTGTGGGGCAGTAAAAAATGGTTTATTTTACCTTTTCCCAAGATATACAATAAATATGGTAAATGCTTTTTACATTTTTCATTGTTTTCTTTGTATTTGTTGAGGGGCATTGACTTAATTCAGCAAATCTTTGCAAAATTATAAAAAACTGAAATTTGGATGGAAATGTAGATGATGTGATCAGGTTTGAGCTCTACAAGACTTTATGCAATGGCCTGTCATCCAGGGCTTGGATAGATTTGGTTAAGTTTTACAGTTAGGTCTGTTTCTAAGTCATTATTGGTCACTGAGGCACACAAGTTCATGTGCGAATGCATATTGGTTAGCAGTGTCACAGTGACCTATATTTCAGGCCTTGGTGACTGAGTTACAAAGTGCAGAATACTTGGGTTGTTTTTGCTGATAAAGCAGTTTGCAATGAAATAAAAAAAAAAAAAGCTTTGTAGTACTTTATCGATAATACAGTTATTATAAAGGTATTCACTTAGTTACAAATGAAAACTTGCCACAAAATAATTAAGTTGAGATTTTAGATCTGTTCTTAATGTTAGTGCTATCATTTCCCATGTTCTTTTCTTTGTTGAAATGGAACATATTTTCTTGTTTGTCTGCTAGGGAGAAGAGATGTTGACATTTCTGCAGAGAGATTACCTTCCAACTCTTCAGATGTCAACCCAGCAGATCACTGTAAGTTTCATTGTAACAGAAAGCAAATTATAAACATAATGCCCTATCAAGGGAGGTAACTCAATAAATGTTGTATTGCTATATGACTAACATGGCAGAACAAGTCACAAATACTAATTGCTTTGGTAATGACAGCAACCTTATGGAAGTCAACTTCAAATGGTTTCAATAAAGTTCAATAGTTCATTTAACATAAAGATGAGATAGTTGAAACAGACTAACTAGAGCTGCAGATTTAGTGATCGTATGTCTAAAATGTTTTGAACATGGTGACACTTGAATGATAGATCCACTTCAGCAATAATTTTCATGTGAAAAGTTAAGCTTATTACATACATAAAGGTGTCCATAATTATCCAATACATTTGTTTGGTCCTTATGTTTTCCCGATTGTTAGGTTTGACTGACATTGATTAGACCTTGAATGAGCTCAATTACCAGTGCTCCACAACAGTATTTGACAAATGTATGGCCTCAGACTTCCCTGAACATGGTTTCTCCAGCATAACTTTACAAAGTATCCTTGGATTTCAATCAGATTTAAAATGCACCTGTATGCTGATAAGACCTTGAATTAATTGTATTTCTAGCTATCCAAGTCAAAATTGACAGGAATTATGACCCTTATTGTCCTACTGACTTTGACTTCAGTGTTATTCCTTTACCAGTAATTGTTGGATTTAATTCAAATCTGGCATACAGCTTTATTTTGATGATAATTCTGAATTAATTTCATTTCCACAATGATTATTGTCATTTTGAGGAGTTATGGCCTCTGATTTCCAGCTGTCCTAACTTTGGTTCTGCAGCTTAACTTTACTTAGGAATGTTGTATGTCAGCCAAATTTGTCATGCAGCTTATACTGATAAGACATTAAATTAGTTCAATTTCCTGCAATCCATATGATCATTTGGAAGAGTTATTGCCCCTGATTTCAAGTCCTTTTTACTTTGGTTTTCACAGTTAAATTTTACTGTGAAATATTGGATTTCAACCAGAGTTGTCATGCAGTTTTATATACTAATGATGCCTTGAATGAATTGGGTATAAGCAATCTCCATGGTCATTTAGATGAGTTACATTCCCAGTTTGCTTCTCTTAACATTCCCAACACAGGTTCCTTCTTGAAGCCCTTATTAAGAATGGTGAGCATGGCCCTTTGTTATGCACCCATCACTAATAACTCTATATCCAATTCATTTTTTTATCATTAGTAAACAAAGTGGCAATTTTGTATGCATCAGTATGACCTACTTTCTAGGATTTATCAGAATTGCTTCCAAAATACTAACGCTACAGAAGTGGGATATCTTGTATTCTCTTCAGTGATGATGCTAGTCTATTTTTTGGAGCTTTTTTTACAAAGTAAATAAAATTTCTGTGATTCAGCATTTTATTTATTTATTTATATATATATATATATATATATATATATATATATATATATATATATATATATATATATATATATATTGTGATAATTATCTTTATTAACCAGAAGGGTTATGGAATCACTCCTGTCTGCTGGACTGTAAAAACCAAATAACCCCTGAAATAATTCAAGTTGTTAAAGATAAGACAAGGAAGAAATGATGAAATATTGCCAATAATTTAAAGAGTATTGCAATAATGAATATTAATATTACTCTGTATTATCACATAATCTGTACACTTTATATATAGTATGTGCAGTTTCATATTTTTGATATGGCAATATGTTAGAAGATCACAATTCTGATTGGTCCAGATAAGCCCGTGAAATTCTTGTGCAGTATTCCCTTTACTGATTGGCTGCGATCATGGGAATAAAATTTCATTACCCCACCTATTATAACTTTTTGTTTTTACTGTTACTATTCACATTTTGGCATCCGTTTTTTTCTGATCAACTGCCCAAAGTGAATTGTGGATTAAAAAGGTCACATCTCTCTTAATATGGCCCATTTACCCCACTTGGGCTCATTATGCATTGTATAGATTATCATGTGCTGAAAAATGGCATTAAACCCCAAACAAGAACAAGGAATTGGTCAATTCATAGTGTGCATTTTGGAAAAGGATGGTGGTATACCCGTAACATGGAATCCACCCTACATACAAGAGTGGTTTAAATGTTAACTTATAGGAGTAAATAAACTCATCTTTGTTCATAGAAGTATGTGGACATAAACTTGAAAGAATGTTATCCAACCATGGCATGTTTACACCATAAAATAACTCTTATCATGTATTGTAGTTTCCACTTGAAATAAATTTGTCTGTGTCTACTATATTCTACTGTTCCAGTTCAAATAATGCCAATGTCCGGTCACAAATACATTACTGTAAATCTGGAATATCTGCCTCCATAATCATCCCTTCATATAAATATCCAGCAATTTGAATGCTTAGAAGTGAAACTGACAGTGATACACTCTCACTGTAAAACATTTCTCTAACCAAATTAAGACTGTGTGACATCATACTGAACTTACATAGACATTTTGTTGAAAAATCGTGCTGTTTGAGTCGAATATTCATTTTATTTTGGAAGAACAGTTGCTCTTTGAATTAAAATTGATAAAAATAAAACAATAAATATTACTAATTATAGAATTGTGCAAAAAATTCCAGGGACTATTTTTTATGTGCAGTAAATGAAAGGTACTGCATCTGAGTTGGAATGAAAAGAATTATTTAATCTTCTTTCATTCCTATTTCCATTAAAAAAAAAAACTATGTGATAAACAGAATCTCAAATGAGTAATGATTTAATATTAAACTTGTGAAACTCATTGAATAATGTCCAATTTTTGCAAGCCAAGGCTCATAAAAACTGGATATATTCAACTTGTTTCATAAATTTATTATTAAAGCATTACCCATTTGAGATTCTCTATTTATGTTATTTAGGTTTTTAATCCAGCTTGCTTTGGCTTGCATCATAATGCAGTTAAAACTCTAATTAGAAACAACCTCTTGGCAGGCCAAGACTAATATGTGAACAGTCCTGAAGAAAATCATATACTTGCTACTGTGGTGTGTATTATATAACACCGAAGTATTCATGGTTTGCAATGTTTGTATAAAGTTTGCATCAATTGATATCCCTATCGTTAAATCAGTTTTCTTAGAATTTTAGGTTGTAATAGTTTCTAGTGTTCTTTTTTCTTTTCAGGAATTCTGTCAAGCATTGCAGTTAGATATCAAGTTGTTTAGAAATTATTATAAGGTAAAAGATTTTTGCTTAATACATTTAGCAACACATCAACTGACTCTTCTTTTGATGCATTACATAATCATATTACATTATGGAACATCCACTATCTTAAAATCTAGCCCCCCCCCCCCCACATGAGAAAAGTGCTGAAGTGTCATCTGCTTACCAAGTCAGCAAGAGTGATCTTGCATCAAATGCCATCATTCACCAGTAACTTCGTGTGCCTTCTCAGCATGCTCATTCAGAGGCCTTGTAAACATGCATCAATTTGGTCTTTTTCTCAAGTCTGAGTGTATCAAGGCATATCAGAAATGAACAATTTCTGCAGTTTAATCTAAATCTGCTATATTTCCACACTGAATAGGTCACTTCTGAGATTGGTGTAAATTGGAGTTGATAATGGGAGGGGGATGGCATGACAAGGAATACGATAATAAATAATCAGTTGCTTATGAGTGCAACATACACTTGCATTGACCAGTCAGTGTTTGATTCTAAAGGTCAAGGTTACTAGGACAGAAAAAATATTAGTTCTACATCACATACCTAGACCAAACTTTATGGATGGTTTACACCAGGGGAAAGGAAGAAGTCTGCTGATTTTAAAATATGATGGTCAATAGTCAGGGTCACATTGACTAAAATAAAATAAATGGTTTCCAAAGAAGTAACACTGAATCTGCAGATCATATCCAGACTAACCTTTGTGGATGGTGTGCAAGGAAGAAGTTTGCCAGAATTTGAGTCTAAACATCAAAAGTCAAGATCAGTGCAACTGGAAGAAGAAAAATGGTTTCTGCACAATACTTGTGTGTGGATGACTTGCGCACTTGGTAAAAAAGAAGCCCATTGATTTGGGGTCAAAAGATCAGAGATCTAGTTCACTGTAACTGAAAGAAAATTGGTTTTTGCATAATTTTAGACCACAAATCATAACCAGTGTTTATGGAGGGCTTGCAGATGTGATATGGAAGAGTTCTGTTGATTTTGGGTTAATTCTGTCCAAGGACAGAGCCATTATGGCTCCAAGAAATATAGGTTTTGCAGAACAGCTTTTGTCCTTGAGTAAGTCCCTTGACCAAAATGTGAATGGCTTGCACTTAGCTTGTAGATTAGGTGATCCAAACATCATATGTTATGGTTGATAAGTCTCATAAAATTATTGGTTCCTGCACAGTACGTTTAGTTCATGACTGCATACCTTGATCAAAAGTCAAGGTAATTGAGACATGCTGGTCAATAATCACCAGAGTCAGTCATGCTAGTGTCTACGTAGAGTAATATTAAACACAGGGTAGACGTATCTTCTGTCCACCCATTAGCACAAGTTTGTTATCAGTACTTTTCCTAAACTACTTCAAGGATTGCCATCAAACTTGACACATGCACATTCATCTCAGAGTTTATTGGTCTGAAATGAAATGGTACCAGTTGGACATACAGTACTGTTGAAACATCAGCCAGCTGGAAAATCTTGCTCTTTCTACTCAGTCTGAATTTATGGTATGTCAGCATGGGGTTGTCACTAAAAAACTTCTTGTGATATCTAGTTAGTCCTTAATGAAAATAGTACCACTCTGACATGTTCAATATGGCTACCATGGCAGCCATCTTGAAAATCTTGTTATTGCTATTCCTCTTCAATGAAAAGTCATATCAACATGGGGCTTTCACCAGAAGACTTATGGTGTCTGGTTGGTCCTCACTGAACATGATGCCAATCTAATCTCCAGTATTAGCACCCTGGTGGCCATTTTGAAAAGATAATCTTTCCTCCTGAATGGATGGTAATATTGATATCGGGTTTTCATAGAAAGATTTCTTAATGATATCTAGGTGGTCCTAAATGAAAATGGTGTTAATCATAATCCAATATAGCCACAACAGCCATCTTGAAAATCTCATCACTATTCCTGAATGGATAATCATATTGAAATTGGGTTTTGACCAAAAAAACAAATGAAATCTAGTTCTTTCTAAATGAAATAGTACCATTTTGACAACTAGTATGGCTGCCACAGTGGCGAATTTGAAAATCTTGTTTTCATTCAGGAATTTCAGCGATCATTTTACACTCAGCAGTTAAAACGAAATTGCCTTTTCTCAGATTCTTGGAAATTCTTTTGGACATTTCTTTTACGGTTAATATTCCTGAATCAGCCAATATATTCATGTGTTACATGTATTTAACATTATGTGGCTGTGAAAATGACACTCAAGAGTAGATTGTGACTACTGTTGATTATGAATAGAGATGTCAAAATTTCTCAACAGGACAATCTTCGATTAAAAGAAATGGTAGTGGATATGATGAGTTTTGATGGGACTGGTAACAGCAAAGAGTTACAGTTATTAAGAAAAACTCTAACATGCTGCTGTACTGTTTAGGCACATCACTCATTGGTATGTGTAATTATAGTCACTGTCATTAGGTTTTAAACAAAATACAAGGCACAGAGTCAATTAAAAGTTTATTGTACGTAAAAACTAATCTTTGGCATAATTGGGGCAAATCTCACCAGAGCATACTCATTGGCAGAGTTCTGAATTTGCTGATACAAATATCTCAGGAAGAGAGACTTGGAAGTTTGTAGGGTTGTGGAGTGTGTCCAATACCTTTTATGTACAGCTACAAGGTATACATGGACACAGATAACCAAAACTCAGGAAGTCTTGTTCTGAGGATTGCTATGATAAAAACAGCAGTCTATGCTTCATACATGTGGTGCATGAAGCAGGTGTGATTATAACATGTGTTCCATTTTAAGTGGTGTGAAGTGTATAGGCATAACAGTTGAATACATTTGACACAGTTTGATAGATATGAATTTGTGAATGCCTGAAGCTTGGTCATGGTCCAGAATAGATCTAAAACAGTATGCTGTGCAATAAATTCCCCAAATACACCACTCCCTCGATAACTCGCCCACAACCGGATCCACAAAAATAGACCGCGCTATTACCAAGGGACCTCCAAAAATTGAAAAAAATCGCTTGCACATCGATAAAACAGCGAGTGTGGGAGGGTCGGTGTCGGGGTTAGGGAACTTCACTGTTTAATGACTGAATCCTCATTTAACATTCACATCGATAATAATTTTTAATAACACACTTTTTCTAATGAAGTTGTTCGTTATTCTGTTTAAATATTTATTTTCAAAATGTCCAACATGTGAAAGATCGTTCCAACTGGTTTCAACAACCATTGCGTTTACACGAAAACGTGTGTATTATGTCACTGCTTTTTGTTTTCTTGATGATTCTGGTTCCCGGAGTGGTATGGCATTGTATCCTACCAAATTGGGTGTGAAAAGAGCAGGGAACTAGACTAACAGTTGATACACCACCAAACAAGATTCCTTTTGTTCAAAAAGCAAGCGAAATTTTCGTGAGACAATCGTCTACGTCAAATCTCAATTTTTGTGCTGTTCAATTAGTACAGTAATGATAATCTTGATTTCGTTGGAAGTAATAATGAAACTTTTTATCATTCTTGAGGATATCTCAAAGTGCCAGTTCAAGAATTCTCTGAAACTCGCTTGCCCACAATGGTCCGTGTCTGTGAAACCAAGTTCTTTATTTTACGAAGTATAGTATTCTTTTCGCTTGGTTGCCGTGCTATCTTTGATCACAGTTACCAATGAGTCTTTTAATTTAAGGTAGTTTATGTTACATACACAATAACATTTATAACAGTGTTCAATTGATCAACTGAAGTGAGTTCACCTGACATACGACCAGGGCAGCTAGATTTTAAGTTTGTAGGATTTTCATGCCTTTTAACTTTTCTTTTATTTCATCTCCATTATTTGATTCAAAAGACATAATTAACATGATAATACAAAGGAGGCCAGCTTTTAATTCAGTGCAACAATGCAACAAATACTTCTGCAAGTCAGTTATCAAAACACGGTCGGCACCTAAATAGGTTCTCAGAAAAATGCTCGCGGACATAGCTGTTAAGGTAGATTGACACATTTTACATTTAATTACAAGAGGACACATTGCATTTATGATGATCACACTTAAAAGGAACTAGAAGATAGAACTAGAACACAAATTTCAATTGATAAAAAAAATTATTTAATTTGAATTTATTTTTTAAAGTACTGCCTCCACTCGGCGTAAGTGACATTTTCATTGATCGAAATTTCCTTACATATCGTTAATTGCGGTGTGCTAGGAATGTCACTTGGAAAGAAAATGTAAAAAAATTGTATGACTTATTTTTAAATTTGGTATTTCATAATGTTGATTAAAATTTCCAGGTCCTATTTACCGTTTTCGACGATAAAACGAGTGATATATCAAAGTTTTTGTAGCTTATTTTGATCGCGATTTCCATAAAGTTCATAATATAGGGATCTATTTTTGGGGTAATTTCTGGTTTTAAAAAATGGGATCCACGCCTGACCCCACGTTATAAGCAGGTTTGCGAGTTATCAGGGCGCGAGTTATCGAGGGGGTGGTGTATATGACATGGTGTTTGGTGGGGAAGCAGGTGGTTTTGCAAAATAATGCTAAGTGAAATACAGCATCCACATCCAAACAACACATCGCTTCAGGCATGCCAAATTTAGTGTATGCCTATTGACTTTACTGATACTAACTTCTACCCAATCATCATCAGGTACCACGTATTGAAGTTCTTTGACACACTCTTGTCATCACGCATACTGGCAAGGGCAGATTTAATGCTGATATCACTGTTCAGCTGAAATGTGTCCATGGCAGCCTGACTGAATGAAGCTTGGCAAGATGTTGATTCTCTCAGTGACATGGTATGCACTCCCAAGATTATGTCAGTTGGGTGACTAATATTTGTAATTTATTCAGCTGTTGCTGGATAGCTGTATACAATGTGTAGAATGTGTGCTTTTAAAAATTTTCCAGTCATATTCTATGACGTCTGCAGTGGGGCAGTTCATAGTGATAGCACTGGGGCATCATGCCGCAGACATGTAGCATCATGTCCCACCCAGTCACATTATCTTGACATCAGGCCGACCAGTCCTCACACTAACAACTTAATGCTGAGTGCCCAGCAAGGCAGCTGCTTGTACCAATTTTTTTTTATAAGTCTTTGGTATTACTTTGCCAGGGTTTGACCCCATGACCTCCAGCTCTAAGACTTAGGCCACCAGAGTGGACCTAAAATGCTGTTAAAATGAAACTTTTATGAGGCTACCTCAGTTCTTTCTGTGATATGCTTGTTCAGCCTTTTGACCTTAGGTTCAAGGCCATGCACTTTATAATGATGTATTGATCATGATCTCATCCTGCTGGCCCTGGCCTTCTTGTATAAGTCTAATACCTACCTACTGTCTATACTTGCTTATAAGTTAAAATCCAGTTGCAAACTGTACCGACCCAGATCTGCCATTGCATAATACAGCAGCCTCTACAGTTTGTTAGGAGTAAACAAAACAATATAGTCCCTGATCTGCCAGTGTGTGTGTGTGTTTGTGATTTAGTTTTTAATGTAGCTTTGACACTTTTTACACACAAAAACACATACAATTTTAGTCATATCCCTACAATGTCAGCAGTGTGTAAGTTTATAGTGATGTCTAGCATTGGGGCATCGTGCCACAGATGTGTAACATCATGTCCCACCCAGTCACATTATCCTGACACCAGGCACACCTGTCCTAACACTAACCTCTTGATGCTGAGTGCCAGTTGAGGCAGCTGCTAGTACCATTTTTATGTCTTTGGTATGACTCAGGTGGATGTTTGAACCAGCGACCTTCTGCATCCAGTGTGGATGCTTTAACCATTTAGGCCACTGGAGAGGTGATCTGCCAGTGCATTATGCAATAGCAGATTGGAATCAACATTGTTTGCAGTTGGACTCTATAAGAATGTAATATATAGTACAGCCCACTTCAGGATCCTTCTCATCCTTAGATCTGACCATCGCAAGTGACAATTTCTGAACACCAGATACACTTAATACACTAGAAAACATTTTCAATAAAACTGGAGACTTATTGACATCATGACAAGTGATAGTTGTACCCAAAATTGGCAAGGACCCTTTCCATCTACCATCCCATATTAAAAAACTGTATTTGCGAAACATTGTATGGATGATGAATAATATAACAAACAATGAATTTCACTTATTAGACCATGCAGTAATACATGTCAAAAGCTCTGGACTTGAAATGAACCATGGCAGAGATGGTTTTTAATGTGATAAATATTTTTCAGAAGCATTAATTACTTATGATTACTCAACTTTTTTATCATGTTTATATTTTTGCATCACGATCGATTAACCAGTTCACGATAAGCATCTTCATGAGCTGGCATATCTGCAATTGACTAAACAAGATACAGTCTTTTTACCTTTGTTGGGTTTTTATCTCATATTTGTGCATGCCCTTTTTCAGGTTCCAGCTGGCTTTCACTCTGATTAGTAGGGTGATGATTTAGATTCTGTAACAGAATCTAGTTGCATATGTCATTCCTAAATTATAGAAAACCTGAAATTGTAAACTAAAAGACAAAAATAATGCTACAACTCTATGGTCTTGAAATAAGTAAGAGGAAAGAGTAAAAACCAACAAGTTTTTAAAATTCAGCAAATAATTTTTTTCCCTAGAATACAAAGTGAAAATTTAAAAAGAACGTACAATATTGTGAATCAAATCCCAAATAGTCCTAAAAGTTTTATCACAAGTCCAAGTGTATAAAGTTCCAATTGAATTCCAATGGTATTCCAAATAAGTTCCAGTATTGAATGTTTTTATGTACTAGTAGTCTCGAATATGCCAGTGGCCTGGATTGTGGTGATTTGCTAAGAGTCTTTCCATGTATCACAATCTTCTTGCCTGATTTCACTATAATTCCAAATTAATGTTCCAGTCCGAGAATATTATTGATGAGCACTTTGTATTTCCAGTGAATAATAATTTGAATAAATAAATCCACCCAAATGAAAAACTGAAGGCAATAAGAATGATTTTTCCATTCTAGAAGATTCTAAGGTCAGAATCAAGACTATCTTTTAACTCAAATTCAGGTAAACTGTTTACATTAATAATGATCTGAATATTTAATCACACTCGGAGAGAAATATTAGCTATGTATTGTGTCATTTACAAAGTAAATGCCCTTGGTCAGGTACATAGTGAACTTGATTTTGGACAAGGTCAGGTACTAAATACAAATGTATATAGCATATAATCATTAAAAAAGCGAACAAATACTAATTAAATAAGTATAAATAAGCAATATAGTTAAGTCCATATGACCTGGATGGGAAAAAATGTAAAAGATTATGCTTGTGCATTAATTCCTGCCAAATAATGTGTATGTTCTCTTCTTTATAATCTCGATTTGAAGTCTCATTTAATCAAATAAAATAGAATCAGCGTTATATATTATTTAAGTTGTATTCATTTGTAACTGCTACTGTAACAATTGTTTTTGCAGTCATTTTTCATGAAAGCCAAATCTTGACTGTAAGTGTTGGTGGTTGGAAAGACTAGAGTGACATGGTGGAGTTGCTGGAGACTTTGCAGAGGAGGCTGTCTGGTTGGAATGACTGTAGATGTCTTCCATAAATAAATCAGGACAATTTTACTGGTCCAGTTAAAGTGTCTGCCAGTAAACCTAACTTTCATTGGTCTGGATGATGAATACAAACCATGGATATAAACGATTCCTGAATCACAATGTTCTTGGGTCTGTAAGAAATGTGTATAGATCTACCATAAATTCATGGTAATATGTTTTCTTGTGCACATAAATTTTTATGACATTGTAACAAACCAGTAACCAGATAAATTCATGAAAAGTGACTTCCCCCTAGATAGTGGATAAAAGTTCATATTTTGGATCAATAATTTGATTTATAATTTTAATGCACAGCAGCCTATGTTTTATACAGACAGATGCATAATTGTTCTTGTACAGTTTGTTGTTAGCTCATTTGTTCATAAGGCCAAGTGAGCTTATGATACGGCCTGCATCCATCATGCATTGTCTGTCCATCAACAATTGCTTGTTAATGCTCTGGAATCGGTCCTTATGATCTGATTCCATAATCAAAATCTCACAAGTTCAATAATGAGCAAGATCCAGTGATACTAATGAAGTGATCTTGCATCTTATTATTGGTTGAACTTGTGACTGCTCTGGAGGCCATATTTCTCAACCAGTTTTGATCAGACTTGAAATGTATGCTTTTATAATTAAGATCTCAGTCAAATAATGAGCTCGATCCATGCATACTAATCAGGTGATTTTGCATCTGATTGGCTGAGCTTGTTAACCCATTGGAATCTAAATTTCTGATCCATTTTCATCAAACTTGAAATATGTGCTTGTACAGTGTGACCCCACTATAACATGTTGGTTGGGGTCCATAGAACCTGACCGTGTCATAGACTGAACTATGTTATAAGCAACCAAGTCATTTAGCTGAAGAAAATGATGCATGTACCAAAAGAAGGTGGTTGGGGGGGGGTAATAAAAGTGGCACAAAAACATGTGCTTTTCATTGAATGAAGACAAAATTTGAAATACACTTGTATATTGACTAATATTTGTGTAGTACAATCCATAATGTGTTAGGTATTGTAGATGTATATAAAAAAATCCATGAATTCAAGTGTAGATTGCATGTTATAAAATTTATGTACAAGTCACATCCCATTAGAACAAAAATAGCATGAAAAACCTGGTAGTCCTTATTTGATCTATATCCCAATGTCAACAAAAACGTCAACAAACAAATCACTTCGATATTGTCACCAATTACAAGTGGCTTAGTTGTTTACATGCTACATATACAGTGGTCCCCCTCTTATACGGCCACCCCCTTCTGCACCGGGAAAGTGGCCTTATAAGACGGGTGGCCTTTCCAGAGGGGGACTAAATTTTTTTATGGGAAGTATATGTAATGTACGTAGTAAGAAAGCTACATTCTTCAAAGCATTTAATATCTTCATTTAATATCTTCGCTTAAAAGTAACATTAATTATTAAAAGGTTCTTCTTGTTTCAATAATAGACTTATTTCAACTGAATATGCATTAATTGTTCTTATTCTTGGCGTAAACATGATATGCGAGCAGGTGTTCTTGTCATGCACATTGCAAAACCATTCAAAAACATCATTTAAATCTTGGTACATACATAATTCTCTTTCTGTTTGCTCCATTTTCACACTGCAGCTGAATAACCTCCTTATTGGTTACGATGTTTATTCGAGTCTTTTCAACATAAATTGTTCAGCAAGTCCCCCCCCACCTCACCCAATGTCGTCAAGTAGAATAACTGACTTTTTTCTAAAATAATCGTCTCTGTTTACGTGATGACATGTTAATGTTTGGTAATGATTTATTCGGATGTTGCTAACTGTATGCAATTTAATTATGCAGACGAAACTTTTGTAGTGCAGACGAAATGCCTTCTTTGTAAAGGAAGCGATAAATGTGTTGTCACATGATTTTTCGGTCTTTGTCTGGTACCCTGTTTTGTAAGGTTAATTTCTCTGTGTGTGTCTGCACAAAATCTATTTTTAGCCTATGCTGACCCTGTTATGATCTTGACAATTACGTCCGGTTGTAATCATCAATATTGCCAACTACAAGACTGACAAAACAATTTTTCTGCAATTAAAGAAAATGCCATGTGTTTTTAAAGGCAGCGATCTTGTCACGTGATTCGTTAGTCGTAGTCTGATACCCTTTTGTTTTTACATTTCTTTACACTAAGTGAGAGAAACCAAAACGGCTTCGATATGTACACAGATTTGACCTGAACAGTAGCACCTCGCGGCCGTTAGGATTTGTAATCTTGACAATTATTGTCAGTAGTAATAGCCACTAATTATGAAAGTGAACAAGCTCAACATCTTACTAAGGGAAGCCATAAAGGCTATCTAACCATTTTCCCACTGACTTGTGTATTGTACTTCAATACCGCCACTTCTCAGCTGTTACTACTGTTAATAATTGTAATCTTAATAATTAGCAGAGTGACTAAACCGGACATCTCATGATAACACAGCAGTAAGGCTAATCGGATTACGTGTACTTACCTTTTTGTATGGATTAAAATTTGAGTCTTTTTCGGCCTTATAGAATAAATGTGGCTTCTCATGAGGCATAAATGATATATTAACCTTAGTGGTACATGTACTTTAGTCAACATTTCTTTCAGTAACGAAAACTGACATTGGGAAACAAATCAGATTACTTAACACACATTATGAATAAAATGCTGGTTCTGGATACATATTACAAAATAAAATGCGGCCGCTTGTGAGGGGTAAATTTTATATTTTTGCACTAATATGCTGGCCACTGGTCGCATTAGCAGGGTGGCCTTTCATGAGGGGTACTTTTGAACACAAACTTGTCGGTGCCAACGGATTCTGGCTGTAAGGAGCTGGTGGCCACTGGTCAGGGGTGCCATTCAAGAGGGGGACCACTATACATGTACTAAAACTGGTCTAGATTTTGGTCAGCTGGAGAAAGCTACTATCTTGCAGAGGCTACCCAGGAGATGAGGCTATTCATAGGGAAATGAAAACTTGTAAACAAATTGAAAAGTAACTTGATTGCCAGATTTCTAACGTTTCAAAAAATTGTAAATTTAATTGCTTTTTATGCTGCCATTTGTAGTGATCGTAAACATAAACGTTTTTCCTGCAAAAAGAAGACTTTAATGACACAATGAACATTGTCCCTTCACTTTGGAAAATGCATTAGTCCATCATATTCCATTGCATTTATTCAAGTTTGGTGCTGGCTTCCTGTGATGAAAGCTGCTTTATTTTTTTTTTGAAGATTGTAGTGGGCATGCTTTGATGTAGGGTGCATGTGTTACTGAAATCGCAACTTAAGAAAAACTTTGGAAGATCAAACAAATGCCCATTTGTTATTCTGGCAGCAACATCAAATAACTGTAGAACATTGATTGAGACAATTTTTTTTTTGCTTAGTATTTATACAGAACAATTGGTGCTTCAGAGGTAATCAGTTTTCTTTGAAGTTTCAACAAAACTATTTTTTCTGGGTACATTAAAAATAAAAGTGCTGTTGTTTGGTCAGTTGTAGTTGTTCCTGTTCCTGCCTTTAAATGTTAGTTGATTTTAGCTAGTTTAGTAGCATTGCTATTTTTGTGAATCACATCATACAGGAGGCAAGATGTCAGCATAAGCAGATTATGAAACAACACACTGTTAAGATGGTTTGTCAATATGAACAAAAGCTTTGTTTATGTAACAATAGATAGATTCAAGTGCATTTTATATCCAAGTTTGTGGCTTCCTTTCATGGTGCATTTTAATTTTTCCACTCCAAACCCAAGATTTTATATACAAGTTTAAACAGCCAACAATGTTGTCACAAAAGAAATGCCAGATGGTATGTTTTGTCACCAATAAGAGGGCAAAAATGCAGTTTGCGACATTGGTGAAGTCTAGCATGATCCCTGAATAAACTTTTTGCATGTTATTTTTCTTACTTGTAAGAAGGAAAAATAGTTTTTCATGTACGAGAAAAATACATAATGTTAGGAGCCGCGATGCAGTCGTCTTATATTAGAATTCATACATGATCTCTTCCTCTTAATGACAGTTGTTACAGTGGGACCCCGCTATAACACAGTAGTTGGGAGCCATAGAACCCAACCATGTTATGAACCGAACCATGTTATAAGCAATCATGTACAGTACCAACAAATTTGCAGGGTTAGCGGGGTGGGTGGGGGTGGTAATGAAAACGGGTGCAGAAACGTGTGCTTCATTGGCATAATTACCATTTTAAATCAATGTATATTAAATGAAAAAACACATGCAGTGATAACAGATTGCATATATAATATATTTCTTTATTCAGAGAACCACACCTTGGTACTTATACATGTATAATTTATATATACATATCTAATCTATAGCAGGAATAGAGTATCAACACCGTGTACTCACCTGTGAATTGAATCACATACATTGAATCCACAATACAAGTATTTCCATCAAAAATATCCGCACACAGATTTAAAATATTCAATAATTTTGTCACAGATCATTATGTGACTGAATTCAATGGAAAAATAAATAGGAAATATTACGTACCAAATGATGGAACAGTACATCCGAAGGTTAAAAAATGGTGTCTGTATAAATTTCATACTGCTAAATTTTCTCATCCATGAATTTTAATTCTTTATTATTGTTTGAAAAACTCAGTGATTTTCAGCTACTGTCACGCTTGCTCTTCGCAAAGTCAATCATATTTCTTAACTGAGGAATTTGAACTTAGTCAATATCTTGCGTCTCCATCCATCTCAAAGCACACTGTAAATTTTTGACTGCTTCTGTTGCTGACGGTGGATTGTCCTCAGTGTCATCAGAAGCATCACCATTGGTGTTATTGAACATAATATTTTGAACAATTTCTGCATCCGAAACGTGATCTGCAACTGGGCAGTCATTATCAAAATTGAGCCATTCATTAACACAGTTGCGTGACTACATCTTTTCTTTAAGAGTAAAATCTTCACGTTTCCGTTTCCCGTTTTCCATTTAAAATGTCCCCTAACTAACACTTTTACACCTATTAGTTTAAAAGACTACAGCAAGAATAATTGTCAGTCAACAATGGGGGTATATTTGTAGGAAGTGGACAACAGTATTCACTGGTCAACTGATTGCATAAAACAACACCGCCAAGCCACGCACACATGTTGGCGGCTTTCGTTTCTTTGATATTTTATAAATCGTTGCCCCATAATTTGAACAAGTTTAGCTCGACAATTGACTTTGATGATGAGCAATGTACTTAAATTAATTGATCTATAAATTCAGGTGAGAATCTTTTATCAATTGCCGCATTGTTTGTTGCTTAGTTGTGTAGTCATTTTAGAGAACATATGTCAGATATTGTTTGAGCAACGATTGTATACAGAATGCATTGAAGACAAACACAAAGTAGACTTGATGGCTTCATTGCTCATGGTTCAGTGATAATACAATTAACACTTATGAGCTGTCATTTTTCAACAATAAACAAAGATCAAAGTTCTCAAAAGGCCCAGCCATTGGTTCAGAAACTCGTATTTCCGATGTTTATTTTGGCACAAAACTGTAAGAAATTGGTTAAATTAAAAAATTTTAGGAGCCACGCCACGATTGTTTTGTATTTGAGCCCATACGCGATTACCTCCCCAAAGAATAAATGTTTTCCGTGTACGAGAATAATACAAGTATTTGATATTTCGGGAACCACGCCACAATCATCTTATATTCGAATTTATATGCAATCTCTTCTCCAAAATGATAATAAAACTTTTTACATATTTTATTTTTCGTACCTATAAGAATTTTTTTTTTTTACAAGGTAATAAGGTAAATGAAATTTCGGGAGCCATGCCACAACCGTGTTATATCCGAATTCATGTTATAACGGAGCATGCTATAGCAGGGTCCCACTGTATTTGTACTTTTAGGAAGAAAAAAATTTTTTTGTACAAAAACAATGCATGCATATGAAATTTTGGAAGTCACACCACAATCATGTTATATCCAAATTTGTATTAGAACAGTGTGCTATAGCAGGGTCACTCAGTATCATCATTATATTGGATGGTTTCAGTAATTAACAAACTCCTTGTAGAGTAATGAGATATTCTTGCATCTATTTAGCTGATTTTGTTACTGCTTTGTAGGCCAGATTTCTGATCCAAATTTTGATAAAACTTGGAATATATGCCTATGTCATCAAGATCTCTGATGAGTCATAATAAGTGCACACTAAACAGTTCATTTTACATCTGATTCGCTGAGCCTGGAACAACTCTTGAAGCCATCTTTAGATAGATATTGATCCAACTTCAAATATAGGCTTGTATGGTCAAAATCTCGCTCGAGTGATAATGCACACAATCCTTGCAAATTAATGAGTCAATCTTATTTATTATTGGCTGGGCTTGGGTTGTCATATTTGGTCAATAGGCTGAAATCATCATGTTCTTGAATGAGTATAGTTATGAGCAAGATTCATGTCCTTTAATGGGGTGAATTTGCATTGGATCAGTTGAGCTTGTCAGCATTTTAATGAATCTCTTTCTGATCACATTATTATTGAACTTGGTATATTGACTTGTGTGTGTGTGTGATTTAGATTTTTAACGTAGCTTTAACAATTTTTCAGTCATATCTCTATGGTGTCTGCAGTGTGACAGTTTATAGTGATGTCTAGCACTGGGGTATCATGCCACAAACATGTGGCATGATGTCCCACCCAGTCACATTATCCTGATACCAGGCCGACCAGTCCTAACACTAACCTCTTAATGCTGAAAGCCAAGTGAGGCAGCTGTTAGTACCATTTTTTTTAAAAAGAGTCTTTGGTATAACTCGGCTGGGGTTCGAACCCACAACTTCCCGTATCCGAGGCGGACGCTCTAACCACTAGGCCACCAGAGCAGTCTATATTGACTTGTAATATATATAATGGTTTATTATGGCATGAGGTGATCTTGCATTTGACTGGCTGAGTTTCTTACTACTTGTGACTTCTCACTGAATTTTAATCAAACTAGATAAAATAAGCTAATGTTTTAAGATATTGGATGATTTTTATTAATATGTTTATTTATAAAATGATCTTGTAATCTGTTTGAGATACTTTTTACCTCTGCAAAGACTATATGAAAGGATTTTTATCAAACATGGTAAATAGTCCCATCAAGAACTTGTTTGATTATGGTTATGAAAGAAATTCATACATATCAATGACATGACCTTGCATCTGATATGCTAAGCTGTCAGCAATCTAGCAACTCTATTTCAAGTCAGATTGTAATCAAAGTTTGTAAACAGTCTTATATTATCCCAATATTGGTTGAGTTTGATATGAGCAAGATCTACACATAATAATGAAGTAATCGATCTAATTGGCTGAGTTCATTACCACTCTGGAGATCAAATTCCATTTTGGTTTAAGCTTCATCATAACTTATATTTATCATAGACAAGTTTGATAACAAGTGAGATCAGAACTTATTATTTGAGATGCCTTGTATCCGATTGATTGTGCTTGTTACATCTCCAGATCTATTTCTCATTCTGTTTCTATAAATCTTTATCTTTAGAAAGTATATAGTAAAAGAGGTAAAGTCAACATATAATATTAGGGAGCTAGATAATTTAGGATGTGTTCTTACAATACTGTATAAACCTGCATAGTGAAATGGTCAAATATTACATTATGTTGGCCAGATTGGCAGTGTCAGGCCCACTTGCGATCAGCCTTTTGTTTGGTCTCACATTCTTTTGTAGAACTGTAAAGATTGTTCTAGTTGCCAGCAGAGCAAGAGATTGTGTTCATATTTATTTCTGTAACCTTTTATCAGTTAACAGGAATAATTGGTATTGATTTCAATTGTATTTTCTTTATTATTTCATGCAACAAATGATTTCAACATATATGTGTTTTGTTTTCTTTTCCTTCCTGAAATTTTTGTGAATCTTATAACAAAAGAAAGTATCAAGTGTTTAAGTGTGTGTGTGTTGAATGACAATTTTTTTTTTTTGCTTTATTTTATTTTGTAATGTACCAGAAAAGCATAATCCATATACAGGCAAGCATAAAACGTAATTTGGTGGAAAAAGCATAATGATTATACCAAAAGCATAATGGTTGGCATAGAGAGATATCTAACGAAATCAGCTGATAAAAGGGAATATCAGAAAAAGGTGCTTAAATCCAGTAGTAAATTTTTACCTGAAAAATGTGGTCTGTTCAGCTAATTGTCAAGGATTCTTTGTAACAAAATTAGACATAATGAGAAACTGTATAAAATACGCCTGGCAATCCTTGGTTAAATTGTACTAAAATGTTATAAGTAATTTTTGATAGCAACCATTGTACAATGTGGGTGAGATGGTACAGTGGCTGCTATCAAAAGTTACTGAAAACATTTTAGTACAATTTGATCTAGGAATGCCAGGCATATTTTGTTCAATCATAAAAGAATAGTCTTCACTGTATTTTACTACCCAAATATTGAATTTCACATATCTTGTATTTAAGATTGGTTCATTTACTTTTCTGATTAAACTGGATTTTTATCTCTGTAAACTATAATATTCTTTGTACATGAAGAGAGGATTGCAATGATGGGACAGATTGCTTAGATTATAGTACTCACAATCTTGATTGTATCCCTAGTGATTTTAAAAACAAAAAGCTTCAGTAATATAAAAAATGCGCACAAAACTTAGTCTTTTCATTCAATGATTTATAATTTCTAACCTGATTGTCACCAGGTGGGCCCAAACACTGTCAGGTTGTTGGCATTTTGAATCAAATGGAAGTTTCTTTAGTAAACATGGTTGCCATATTTGCATGGGCAAGCCAGTGTTTTCAAGCAACAGATGTGATATAGTTCATTATCTTAGATAATCTCAATAATTCCATAAATTTTGGAGCTAATCTTTCAGAATACATGTATGCAAGAGTTCTTCCTTTTTATGAGTTCAATTTTAGAAATATTAAAACCAGATGTTGCAAATATTGGATGCAGAAAAGGACAGTAAGCAGCCTGTCTGCTTGTTTACATTGAGCTTTACATTTGAAACGCCAAAAACTCAACAGAGTTAGGGACCCCTTGCCATACCTGCCATATTCCCAGACAGTGTTGGGGAGTTTTTGAGACTTAAAATATGTGTTTTGAGGTTCCAAGGGGTGTCAGTGCATGTGACCAAAAAAGCCTGCAATGTCATCCAATTGAGAATAAGCTATCTTGTCATATAAGAATAGGGAAAATTATTGGAAATTTAAATCTGAATTAAAACAATGTTTTTTTTTCAAAGCATTTCATATACAGAGAAAGAAAGATATTGTTGGTGGGCTATTGTCAGATATCAACACCACACACATGTACAAATGTCACATAATAAAAACCACACTGATATTAAATAAAAACATAAATCAAGTTTCTGTCTTTAAAATCCATTGGATGACAAAATATATGCTTAAGTTGATGCAGTCATTGCTGCTTTCAGTAATTCATTTGGGGGTTTGAAGGTAATGCAAGTTTATTAGTGTTCCTTTCTGCATTCACTAGAGACTGGATGGTACTATCATACCAACTTCGCTGCTGGATTCTCTAAATGAACCCTGGTCATAACTGAAATGTTCATAATGACCATAACATTAGCATGGTCTGAACTGCATATGAGGCAGTTTGTCCATGAGATATGTTTGTCTCTATAGAAAAATGAATATTATCACATTTGGGACTGACCATTTCACTGGAGAAAGGGGCTTAACATCATATTTTCAAGTTTAATGGAGGCCTTACAGGTAATATAGCAGTAATAAATTGTATGTCCAATATGGGTGTTAATGCTTTATTAACAGAACTCAACTGTGCAGACACAAGTGTGTGTTTATTATTGTCTTTCAATCAATCTATTTCATGGCTAAAATCATCCTGAAAAGCATGGATCAATAGTTAAAATTTTAACAAAATGATGATAATGAATAATAATACATGTAAAGAGAATGTTCAGTTTAGTGTGTCGAATATGCTACATACAGGTGGTGTTCCTGTTTCAACAGATGTCATACTTCTTGTCGATATAATGTTAGCAGTATGTGCATGGAATTAAATGCTTCCCCTTGCTGTTGTGCATGATAAAATAAAACTCGGTCAACCTGGAGTTTTGAAATTTATTTTTGCTGGGTTTTGCAGATAGTGGGTTGCTTTCAGAATCACTCTCTTTCAAAAATGAATTACACTTGAAAGCTATTCCACAACTAAAATTATGTTTGCATTTTATATTTGGAGTAAAGATGCAACTTCAGTGAAATGTTGCTGCTAATCACAAACTATATTAAAGTTGACTTCAACATTATCATTAAATACAGTGATGTGTAATAACATCTGTTCTTCAGCATGCATTTTTAATGTACTTCAGATGAATTGGGTTCTACTTTGTTTATCCAGTAGGTAATATGCAAATTAGCTAAATGGACTTGCCTGCAGCAGAATTTGACATGACACATCACCTACCTGTTGTCAGCCAATTAAGTAATTGCTGAAAGTTGGTTGTTTATCTGACTGCCTTAACTTTTGGTTTCTTATATCAGCTGCATGCCCTGAATCTAGATTTTACTAAGCTTTGAGCTGGACATCACATAGAATTTGAAATATGTTCCTGGAACACAGATGCCCCACCACAGTGCATGAGATAGCCTAAACATTAATCTTAAAGGATGGAGAATTGTAAGACAATGTGGCTGTAACTGTACGGCGAGGCATAAATATACACAAAGTTTCTGTCTTTATTATCCATTATCATGCAAGGTCAGAATTCATTTAGCATCCACTTTTCATCATTGATGATTTAGTAATGAATTATTCCTAATGGTCTCTGTTTGATGGACAGCATTAACTTGTAGATACAGACTTTATTGCTCTCACTATGTAGTTCATTGAGACAATGTATGTTTCACTAGTCTTTGCACCTAGTATATGCACTGGATGATAGTCTACTATTGTTCATACTTCCCCCAAAAATCATTTTTTTCTAAGCAACGAAAATAATCTTTTAGCATCAGTACTGCTGTGAATATAAAATAGGCTATGGCCACACGGGTTATCATATCAAATGTGAATATAAAATAGGCTATGGCCACACTGGTTATCATATCAAATGTGAATATCATATCAAATGTGAATATAAAATAGGCTATGGCCACACGAGTTATCATATCAAATGTGAATATAAAATAGGCTATGGCCACACTGGTTATCATATCAAATGTGAATATAAAATAGGCTATGGCCACACGGGTTATCATATCAAATGTGAATATAAAATAGGCTATGGCCACACTGGTTATCATATCAAATGTGAATATAAAATAGGCTATGGCCACACGGGTTATCATATCAAATGTAAAGATAAAATAGGCTATGGCCACACTGGTTATCATATCAAATGTGAATATAAAATAGGCTATGGCCACACTGGTTATCATATCATATGTGAATATAAAATAGGCTGTGGCTACACTGGTTATCATATCAAATCTTCACATTCCTGATGGTAGATGATAGCTGCATTTCAACAAGGTACCTTCAGAAAAGGTATCATACTCCCTTGCTGTTCCTAACTTTACCATTTCAACTACTGAAATATTCACACTTGGCTTGTCATGATTACATCATATACATGTAAGGAGTAAAATCCAACTCGAACCTTGCTGCTGAACTAGACAATAATCTTTAGCAAAAATGACTTCATGCAAGGCAGAAATGTGTAACAGCTATTACTTCTTCTAAATGCATCAGTGATTTACCTAACTTCCAATGAACTGGGTTTAGTGCCATGTACTTTATGTATGCAAATTAGCCTAATGGACTTTCCTGCAGTAATGCTCAAAGGAATAGTCATTCAATCACTGTAGCTCTTGTCAGTTAAATAATTGAATGATCGTCATTTATCTCTGACTGCCTTTCCCTTTGAATCATCACTGTGACAGTCAACTGTTTGAAGTTTAATCCAGTGGTGCTAGTATTTCATGAGCATTAAGGATGAACTTATGCAAACCATGATTGCTTCCTGCTTATACAGGTTAAGGGTCATCATCATTGTAACCTTAAGCTGTTACCATCACTATCACCACTCTTTAATAATGACAATCAAATCCAGAAAATCATTTAGCACTTATAAGTATTATAGACGAAAGACCTTATTCATCCGAGACATTATGGATTGCAATGGCAGTTAGTGACATCATTGATCACAACTAGTTTTTATAATATATTACTCATTTTTTATAATTATACAGTTAAGAGTATGATTTCCTATTAACAAGAAAATAGTCCCTATATGAGTAGTTTGTCAATTCGCAAGAGAATTTTGTGTGATTTCAGAGTTTGGGAACATTATTTTGATTAGATCTGAAAAATGATCTGCTAACACTAAATAGAAGGAGGAGATTATGTTCAGCTTATAAAGCTGCCAAATAGTGTTTCATCATGTGTAACTTGATCCACATTTGATGCTGATTCCAGGAACATGGGCTTCCGTGATAGCATATTTATTGTTGTGGTTAATATCCTTTTATGAGATGAGGTTTTCAGCATGTCATGGAATGACCATTCCTGTCACTGTAACAGATTTTAAAATCGGCTTTACAGGAAAAGTAGAATGCATATTTGTTACAGCACTTGCCTTCTACTCACAGAATAGAAAATGCCAGTCCAGCATTTGTTATAAGAAATTGGGTTTATTGTGCACGAGGTTGGTAAATGGAGATAAATACATTTCTCCGGTTTTCTTACACCCTGCAAATACAATGAAAATACATTTACTACAAATATAAATAACAAAACCATTATCAGCGCATTATTGTTCTGCATGTATACATTGATTCAATTTACAGTACATTCAATACGAATGACTTACTACCCTATATATTTATTAATTATCCATCTAGAGAGATAGTGGACCAAATAAACCTAAACACAAATACATCAGTGTGTAGAGCAAAAGTAGAGAGCAGACAGACAGACATACAAGCGTATGGACAGAAATGATAGGCTCAGAAAAGAATATGCAGGTTGATAACCTATTAAAGATACTAAAATACATCAATATACATTTCATAGAAATATACAGAGTACATATAAACAAAACAGTTACATTAACTGTATTATAAATCTATTTACCTTGTCATGTGGGACAAAGGTTAAGTCACATTTTCCTTGAAGCAAAAGAATCATCGGGCACTTTTCTTACTGCAATCCATGACCAGCACCCTTCAGAAGCTCCAATGGAATGACCACCAGTAATATGCTGTTCATGCTATGTTGTTTATACAAACAAGTTGCAAACTAACCAATCAGAAAGTTATTTACCACTTGTCATGTAATAGAACAACTCGGCATGAACAATAATCAGGGTAGCATCATTGCTCAGAGTGAACAAAACTTGAACAGGTAATCCTGGTTCAAGGTTGCCTAATTGGCTAAAAATGTGTAAAATGAGAATAACAATAATTGCAACTGATGACTTTATTTCACTCATCAATGAACACTAATTATATAAAATAATAAAATACCCACTTCTGCCTAATTAAAACATGAATATATAAAATTATATATGATCCTGCTACACACCTCCCACCACACATGTAAATGATGTCCTCATCATTATGGGGTATCCTGAAATACGTTGAAGTATCAGCTCATTGGTGTAATTAATGTATTGATACAGTAAACATTGTGTGATGCAAGTCACTATGAGAAACATTGATAACGACTCTAGAAAAAATGAATAATGGTCATTCAAGTAATTTTTGTTGTTATTGATTTGCTTTCGATCATGTATAGATTTTAGCAACCCACAAACTGTACATGATTAAGCTGATGCATACGTAGTTCTGTGGTTATTGAATCCTAAGAATATAGCTTGACATCATGGGGCACTTGATCAAGATAAGTCCTTGCCATTCTGCATGTTTTTTATTATCAAAGAAAGTTAAAACATTTAGTTGCATAATATGATTTTCCATTTGCCTTAACATTTTTGACAATTTAATCCATCAAAAGTTATTGTGGTATCAGGTTGTTGATTGTGAATGGAATTGGTAAAAAGGAAAATTATTAGTTTTGCAGTTTTTCTGGTATGCATGTATTGACACCTTAAACAAAAACATATTGTGTGCAACTGTGAGAGTAGATTTAAGTGCATCATGGTGTTGATAATTTGTTTGCTTTGCACAACAGTAATGTTATGTATATTTAATTTACATTGTTTGTTAGTTATTTTTTATATATTTTATTACATGTCATTGAAATGTAACATCGTATGTTGGACTTGACCTTGTCCAGAATTGAGCTCATTTCTGCTTGACCTCAATTGACTTTTTTTTTATATTTTATTCTGTGTAAACAACTAATACATAACTAAATTATTCTGTATGTATATGGGTTTAAAACCAGTATTATTATTAATAGAAGTAAATATGTTTATTTTGGTTTAGGTCTAGGTTTTAGAATTTCTTTAGTGTATTTTTACATAATCTAGGTTCTGGTTTTTATTTTGTAAACATCAGGATCGTTCTAGAAGGTTATTTTCCATCAGGTAATGTTTGTTTTTTTTAGAAACCCATACAAAATATTTAGGCAGATTCAGCCTGGATTTTATAACAATTCAGGGTGCATTCCGCTAAAAGCCCCAAATTTCAGACAGACTTTAGGCGGACTGGGAATACTGCTAAGGTGATAGACTGAATCTGTCTAATAGTTAAGTGTACTATTTATCTTTTTCCTTGTAAAGGATCATTCTTTAGATGGAATAGTTCTGATTGTTCAGTTAATTTTCCTACTGTAAGACGGATTTTGGACTTAGACTGATTTTAGCAGAAATATTAGGTGTAATTTTGAACTTTATCAAAAGAACTACATGCATAGATGAATCTTTGGACTTAGAAAATTTTCTGCAAGGCAGAGTTTCAACTTGATCTGATTTTTTGCTTCCTATTAAAATATGCGCTTGCTTCCTATTACAATATGCGCTACAAAAATCATACCCTGGTGAAAATGTGACTGAAATTTCAGTGAAATCGCAATGAAAATTCAGTGACATTCACTCAGATATCCTTTTTTCACCAAAATTATGGCATTTCACCAAATTTCACTGAGGTTTTGGCAAAATTTCTGAAAATATAAGTGAGATTTTGTAATTAAAATTTCACTGACTCTGCCAAATTTTCTGATATATCAGTTAGAATTTGTGATTGAGATTTTGCCAAAATTTCTGAAAATATAGTGATCTCTTTTGTGGTTGTAATATCACTGACATTTCAATAAAAACTATCAATAAGAAAATATTACTTTACTGATATAAAATGCTACCTTTATTCTATTTTAATATAATTTATTTTTTGTTTCTTGTACAATTTCATTGATTTTCAACAATATTCGTATTTCCAGTTTCTAATAGCTGTAATTTTATTGTTCATTTCAATCTAATTACTGTAGTAATCTCACCTCATGCACATAGTTCCCATCCATATTAACAAACTAAATTAAAAATATCATGTTGAATTATTATATAATGTCTGTTGTATATATAAATAAAAATGTACGTCCAGGAGTTTGAAGAAATTGAACTGTCAAAATTGTGCGAAAATACAGTGAATGTGTCCCTTTTTCTACAATGAAATAATCCAAGCTCTGCATGCCAATCTTCAGTTAAAATACTTTTATTGGCAAGAATACGGTTTAGAATTTAAAATGTCCCACAGAACAACACATTTTTAACTTTAGTGTACAAACGTTTGCCATTTTACTGCAATCCTCTTCATTAATAAGCCAATGCATGATAAGATCTCTTTGATAGGAAAAAAACAAAAATTTTTTTTTTATGATGGCTTGGTTAGTTTTAGAGAGCTCAAGTCAGAGCCGCATAAGTGTCACTGGAGCCAAATAGTCCCTATTAAAATCGAATCGTGTGGACTGATTGTGTGACACCATGTGAAATATTTAAGTACCGGCGCTACGTCACGGAAATGTAATAAGGAGAAACCATGCAGTTGTGAGGTAGGCAGGCAAAGTAGTCTTAAAAGATGATAATTTTCAAGCCAAAAGAGGTTTCTGGACCAGAAGGCTATATTCTCCGACAAATGTTTTTATATTAGTTTAGAAACCTTTTTTGCTAGAAATCTCATATTAAACAATAAAATATTAATATAAAATGTCTTATTATTCGCCCTCAATAAGAAATGTTGGATTTGATCTAACAAACAGATTTCTTAAAAGATTTAATTCAATCAAAAGCACTCTTCATTTGGTTAAGACCTTTCTTATGGCCCACAGGCAGTGGATGCTGGACTAGTTCTTAGGAAGGTTTATCGAGTGTTAAAATTTAATCAATCGCGGTGGATGGCAGATTATATTGATTTAAATACCAAACGTCGTGCTATTGCTAAAACCGAATTTGAGAAAAACTTTTTCAAGTTAATGAACAATTCTGTATTTGGTAAGACGATGGAAAATATTCGAAAGCGATTCAATATTGAGATTGTAAACGACATAAATTAATTAACGATGACGGTTTTGTCAGTATGAAAATATTTAATGAAAATCTTGTTGCAATACAGCGACGAAAGACAAATTTAAAGTTAAATAAACCAATTTATGTTGGTGCAGCTGTACTTGATATATCAAAGTGGCTGATGTACGATTTTCACTATAATTTTACCGAAAAGCAGTGGCCAGATGCGGAGTTGCTATTTACTTATACAGATTTGTTAGTTTATAATATAAAATGTTAGGATGTATATCAAGATATTTATAAATACCGTAACCTATTTGATTTATCGGATTATCCAGAAAGTAGTGGATTTCATGATGATGCAAATAAAAAAGTTATTGGCAAAATGAAAGATGAATTTATGTTTGTGCCAGTTAAGGAATTTGTTGGACTTAGAAGTACAATGTACGCCGTAATTTTAGATGACAATAAACTGACAAAAAAAAGCAAAAGGTATTCCTCGTGGATATGTGTAAAAAATGTATGAAATATGATGATTTTAAAGCAGCGCTAAACAATCATGTCAGCTTTATTAAAACAAATGTTATTAGAACAAATCACCGTATGGATCCACTTCAATTTCAGTAGACTCGGCCACAGGAATATCATTCGACAACTCGCCAATACTAGTGATCTACGAAAAAAAATCAAACAATAAAAACCATTCCATTTTCTATTTTTCTTCGCACCAGATAATAATTTTTTTTTTTTTTTTTGTATTTTCGTCATATGTGTAACGGCAACTTGTGATTTATGGAAATATAAATATTAAGGCAGTCGATGACCGAGTGGCTTAAAGCATCGCCTTACGAATTCATCCAGCTCACCTCCGCAGGTTCGATTCCAATGTCAGACAGGTTGAAACTTTGCATGTGAGAAAGCTTGCTACTCGCTTAAGATAGGTCGGTGGTTGTTGATGGACTTATCAAGACACTTACCCCCCACAAAAAAAATGCTGTCAATAGCCACATCAGGGCAGTTTTAGATTAAAGATGTCGTACTTATTAACTGCCATCACATCTATATTATCTTCCATATAAACATACTTTGCAGTGAGATAAATGATGACATTTGTAACCAAGTAATTGTCGGACCTAAACTTTTTATAACAACCCAGGAATTTGTTTTGCTACAGTTACCGCTCCAGTTGCCTAAGTGGTTAGAGCTTCCGCCTCGGATGCGGAAGGTCGAGGGTACAAACTCGGGCCTAGTCATAATGAAAACTTTAACAAATGGTACTACTAGTTGCCTCGCATAGCGGTCAGCACGAAGAGGTTAGAGATAGGACTGGTTGGCCTGGTGTCATGATAAATGTGACTGGTGACACGTGATGCCACATGTCTTCGGCATGATGCCCCACAGGTTAGACATCACTATAAGCTGCTAAACTGCAGACGTCGTAGCGATATGACTCAAATTGTTAAAAGTACGTTAAAGACGCAAACAAGCAAACAAACAAACCAACATTGCTAATGTAAGGATTAGATACGTGCACATGCACAGAATTCGACAGTAGGGTACAATGCGTAAAAGCTGTCGACGTTAATACAGCTATGGTCACAGGAACTTGTTGTTAACGATTAAGGTATATTTATTAAATGCAAAATTTGCCTCGAATAAACGGTCATCAGGAAGAAAATAGTGTTACGACTTGTCAGCACCATTTTTGGATAACCGACCTGAATTGTATGAGAAATTAATCAACTGTATTTTTACTTGTTTATATATACAACATAAACACGCCATGAACACGATTTTGCTGTTGTTTACCTTAATACAAGTGTCAATAAAATTCCTCGTATCGCCTTATGAAGTTTAAACACTTATACTTAACTCCAAAAAAGGCGGGTCTACTGGCTTGTCTTGGTCTTCATCTGATACAGCTATGGTTACAGGAAACTGTTGTAAACGATTAAGGTATATTTATTAAATGCAAAATTTGACTCGAATAAACGCTCATCATGAACAAAATACATTTACGACTTGTCAGCACCATTTCTAGGTAACCGCCGTGAATTTTATTAGAAATTAATAAACCATATTTTTACTTATCTATATATACAATAAAGTTGGGTTCACCAACTCGTCTTTGTCTTCACCTACCACCGCCATGGTCATACGTGGTAAATATGATTTCTTATATTTTAGTTGCTTTATATCATACCTGATTCAATTCTCAGCATGGCCTGCATGTAAAACTGATTTTCCCTCTGTTATTTACAGCCTCCCTGTACGTCAGCAAGGATATGCCTAGAATAAATAATTTACTACATACTCTTCCTAGATAAATGTTTTCGATTCATACTCTGTAGGATGTACAATTAAAACGTGCAATGGTCAAACATTCATACGAGATTTAAAGGAACAAATGAAGCTAAATATTGCCATCAATTGTCTTAATTGTCTTAAACAGAGAATTTTTCTTAATAAAGAACTGTTTCTTAACTTTTTTTTCCCCTGTGTTGTAAAAGTTAGAAATGGGCAAAAGTCTCATAGATAATAATTTTATTTTCAGTGGCCAGCACCGCCATCTTTATATGTTTCATTGTAGAACATGTGACTTCGCGAATATGTCGAGTACGTAAGAGTAATAAATGTGTTTGCTCGTGCTCCGCAATTTCAAATTGAATGGTTATGCCACATAAAAGTGAATATGAAGATTGTCACACATGTGATATATATATATATATATATATATATATATATATATATATATATATATATATATATATATATATGTATTTAAAGTTAGTGCATAAACATGTGTTTTAAGCATTAAAATTATTAGCATACTATGGCTGACTGCAACCAATTCTAAGGGTAAAACGCATATATGTTATCAAATATGGTTGATATTGGTGGCAATATTGGATATTACATTTATGGCTTAAGCATAGTCTTATTAATATGAAACTTTATGCATATATTTAAAAGTGTACTTACCAATGTTGCACGTGCGATGTTGCCAAAACCCACACACGTCACAAGCAATCGCATGTTGTCGTGACCTAACTCCCTGAGCACAATGAATACATTGAACATACGCCATTATACGGATTGCTTATCTTTTCTACAAGTCGTAATAAATTGATAGACGGGTATGAAAAATAAGATGAAACAATAACCACCAGAAACTTATTTGTGTGTCGTTGAGAGAAAATTTACACAGCAGGTAATTTAGGAAAACAATATTAAAATTAAAATAAATAGGTTGTAATAACATTAGCATACAAATAAAACCAGAAGCACCTGAATCAGTAATCGCCAGTAAAGACTTTGCCGTTTATATAGGTATTATATGTTGTAATTATTCTATTGTTTGCTGCTGCTCATGCGCTTACACCTTATGGGAGTAGACAAAAGGTCACGTGAAAGATGTTTTCTCGTCCCATAGGGTCGGTCTGAGTCGATTCGGTCTTGTGATTTTTGGTTATGGTTGAGTCTGCTTTAATCATTCGGCCTTTTGTGCTTATGAATACTAAATGGTCATTAAATGCATTTATTAGGGGGACCGTGTTGATTGCTGTATCGTAAATATTAATTTCATAATCAAAACTTAACGAATAATGTTAATAATTCAACGATGTTCATTTTTAGTACAGTATATACGCGAACATTACTAATATTTTGCACACATTTGTTCATAATTTCCACGCATTTGGTTTCCTAGTTTAGATCAAAAGGACAAAAAAAATCTTGGTAGACAAGGATGTTGACACACGGTGTTACAACTCGTGATTAAATATGTGGCTATCAGAAAGAACAGACGATTTTTATTGGATATTCAGAAGAAAATAATAACATACAAATTTCAAAGACATGCTTAAATGCAAGTCCAATTATTGAACTGTACGCGTGACGCAATTGAACATTTGTAAGAAAATTACATGAAAGCAATCGAGCTTCTCTCCACTGTTGGTCCAAAAACTATAATGTGAGATCTATGAATACTGCACATTTATACAATTTCTCTGTGCCCAAAAAAACCCCTCATTTTATACATGAGTAATGCTTGAAACACCAGTTACATATTTTTTACACAAAATGGCAATGATATCATTCTACAAGTACGTAATAGAAGGTCAGTAGCTACAAAATCTTCGTCCTTAGATAAAGTAACAGTAATTTGAAAGATACATAAATTATTCATGTAGAGGATATTGAGAATATCAGAAAACGTAAAATAAGGAAAGTTCACTAAAAGATATATATAATGGAGAAAGTATAAATGATGATGACTAAACGTTATGAGTGAAGAAAGAGGCACAAGTACCATACACCTGAAGTTTACAAATAATCGCCTGGGGTAGTTCATTCAGGAGTGTATCAGTAATCGTTACAAAAACTGTTACAATCGTATGACACATCAAGCTCTGTTGAGACTGGAGGCATGAGAAAGAGTTGTGATTGTAGAGACTTGTATATGCTTCTTAATTGTGATTATCAAAGTTTCCTAACACATTAATTAAATCTGTGACAGAAAACAGGTAAAGGAAGTGTGAAAAGTACAGTGCGATCGCTGATTCTTTCCTGATATTGGTACTACAGTCTGCGTAATCGGTAAAGGTCTGCTGTTTGCTATCAGTGCTTTATTTTTGTCTTGGTGTTAATCCTCACTGACCAG
>JAECUM010016546.1:0-34566 GCA_016617855.1 Megalonaias nervosa | reverse complement strand
GATGATCAACCAATTTCCTAGGATGCTGTTAGAGTCGCCACGGACTCATTTTCTATCGGCAAGTCGATCGCTAGCGATTCAAACATAACGCTGCTAGATGACCTTTTAGCGGGCGTTGTTCCATGGGGGAACTGGTGAAATAAATGAGATGACATCTGATTATTCCGAATCCGTGGATTACAAACCTGTTCCTGGTATTACAAGAATAGACAATTGTTGGAGCCATCGGGGGGCACCACCGGTGTAAGATCCTGTATCACAACAGAAAACGATTTATCTTAATGGCCCTGGTGGTTCTGGTAAAACCACACGTGGGTTAAAATTGTTTAGGGATTCAGATATGATAGTACTAACCACAACTCATCGACTTGCCAGAGAGATGAATCAGCGATATATTAAGTCTCGTACTTATCACAGTTTCTTTCTATGGCGCGGTTATGCGTGAACACCCGAGCGCATGGGTGAGAAATATATTTGTAGAATCATCATCTGGGATGAAATATGCACGGTACCCAAGAACACCTTAAAATGTTTCTTGATTGGTAGTCGACGAGAACCGCCTACGGATCAACCACGGTGATTATCATGTGCGGTGATCATGGTCAACCACCACCCTTTGTCAGAGAATCACCACGTAGTTGGTTGAAAGAATCCAAAGATTATTACGAAGAAATGTTATACGGCCACAGGGACGCTGGTGAATCACTGAGAGAGCTAAAAGTGCTAATACGACTACAACCTGACAGAATTCAATGCGAGATAATGCGTGCTTTAATTCTAGAGACGACGATTGATGATTTCTGGAACCTATGGCGGTCTAGCGATCTAATAGTCGCATCTAGGAAAATAGTTCGTGATTCACCTCAACGTAAATTATTCTTACTTCACAGAGAACGATTTCCAGATCTACGTGTGCCATTGTGTTATTGTCTAGCAGATACCCGTCAACAGAATATTGATGTTGAGATATCTGGGTCCAACGAAAAACAAAAGCTCGTTCTTAATGATATTGCATTTGTCCCTATGGATGAGTAGCAGAGAGGGTGGACCCTACAAATTAGTTTTCGAACCAAAAGATTTAAACATGAAAATCATACTAAAATAAGGCAAAAATATAGGGTCAATAACGTTAAACCAGAATCTGTAACCGAATTGAGATTCTCGCTACGGGGGTTATTTACGCTGTTACTTTTCGTGACATCTGTGTTTGTAAATGCTATGCGGTGTTCGTGCGCGTCATTTTTGTCGGTACACCCTCTCTGCTGCTGTGGTTTTTATCCAAATATTGTATAAAGTCCTACAATATCTGACACTCCAACTTCAGAGTCACCTGTAGAATTAACCGTGGATGAATATTTTGATGTTCTTGATGAGAAACTTTTCGATGGTCCATATGAAGACGTTAATGAACTTTTTTTAAATAACTCCACAAGATGAATTAACCGATATTGCCAAATTCAATTACTGGCATCTACGCGAGTATTGTTCGATGTTTCTGAATTCGTTCAACGACGTTATTTGGTATTCAAGTAAAGAACGCGCAGTTAGTAATTTTGTTGTTCTCGGTAACAAACATGAAAAATCATGTCAGGCAATAATTATACAACATTTTGATAGATTGTGTCCGATGAAGATTTTAATCGTTTTGCTGATGAATTTATCGGACAAGCATCAGTTACCGAAATAATTCCAAAATTTCGTTCAAGGTATCCTGTATTTGATCTTGATACAAAATTAATTCTTGAGAAATTAATATACCGTCACAGGGAAACTGAAATGAGGCAAAGTAACAAGCAAATCAGGGTCGATGAAATCATTGATTACTTCTCGCAATTATGCAATTGTTCTCGTGATCGCGTATTCGTGTTTGAAACAAATAGTGGTTATCATGTTCTTTGTAAATCAACGCCAGTGACATCTGACCAGCAGCGGGATTTAACAAACCGCGCCTCAGATGAAAAGAATCCCGTTTGGAGTATTGATAAACAAGCTGGTCTTGACAGTATCAAGCTGAATAAAACAAGATCACATAAACCAGGAAAAAATACGGTATGTAAAAAACTAACATCTCACAATGATCATTTTACTGCATCTGATTTGTTAGTTTGTCCAACTTCGATTCAGCCTAAATATACAAGATGTGACAATGATGATGAAATCAGCGACAAAATCATTATTGGTTGTGACAATATTCGAGCTGAAGATATTGAACGAATTTCTGCAGCGTTGACAGGAGAACCAGATCAACTAGTCGGTGTTGTTAGTGTATCTCAAAACAGAGCTACGTTATCAAGAAGACCAGGTCATCATTGCAACATTTGCGAACGCAGACACGGATATAATTATATCGGTGATTTCATTAAGGATAAATGCGACAACTGTCTCGTATTTGTCAACGAGAATTATTATACTATAGTCTGTCCAAGAAGCACTGGAAAACAAATAACCATTCCTCTCGATGAGTCCATCGACAAACAAATACAGAAAGTAATTAGCGGAGAATCATCTAATCCAGTAATAAAGCAAATCATTGATGAATTACCTACATGTATCATCGATAAGAAATATATCAAGTATGTGATTAGAACAAGACATATATGCCATTATCCTGGATATTTCAGAGAACGAAATCCAGACTTTTCATATATCGCATTACCAGCTCATGAAAACGGTACAGGATGTAAAATAATCCCCGACGAGGACTATATCGATGGATCAGCATGCGGAATGGGAAAATCAGAAGCAGATTGGAAGTCACTGAAGGATCATCAATCCGTGGCTGTTATTAGCTATCGTAAGACATTTACTGAAAAAGTAAAATCAGATCGTGGAATAGAATCATATACTGATATTACTGGTGATATTATATTTAAACCAGACGACCGACGACGTGTTGTTATTCAGTGGGAGAGTTTGCACAGAGCAAAAGGTGTTCCAGACGTTCTGATCGTCGATGAATGGCACGGAATTCGACGACAGCAATTTGCATCAGTTCGACTTAGTAAAGAACGCTGGGAGAAATTCGCTGGGCTATTCAATATGTGTAAGCGATTAATCGTCTTAAACGCAGATGCTGACGAAAATGATCTAATATTGTTCAGGGACAAGATGGGCCGGTCATCAGTGAAATTCATTAAAACGATTATAAGCCAGACCATGGAAAGAAATTCATCGTTGAAACATCACACAAGAACAATCTGATAAATTTGCTAGAACAGTTAAAATTAGGAAACAAAATAACTGTGTTCACTCACAATAAATCCAGAACGAATTATTCTGTAGAGAGCTTAGCAAAACAACTACAACATCAAGGATACCGCGTCAAATACTATCAAGCCGATACTGACCCAACACAAAAGAAGTTGGACTTCAGCAGTATAAATACTGCATTCAATAATTATGATGTCGTTATATTTAATCATACTCTCGAAGCTGGAGTCAGTATCGTTGATTAGCGGTTTAATATCATGTATGTGTTTACTGAAGAATTAGGGTCAGTTGAAGCCACTAAACAAGCAATTGATCGCTTTCGTTGTATTAACGAAATTCATTATTCAGAACGAAAAAAACCCGCGTAAGACTTCCAATTACTCGTGAAGAGATAACAAAAATTATTGTTGACCGTAAACGATTACTCGATGATAAAACTAAATTATTAAGATGTCCAAACGCGGGAGAATTATCACTACCATACGGATTTGCATATCTTAGTGATATCATGGACGAGAATAATTCTAAAATGTATTTCACGCAGAGATTAATTACGATGATGAAGAATACCGGTTACACGATTATACAAACTCCGCCAGATTATTACGATACATGGAGAGCAAAAAACAACATCAAAAAACCAAACAACGAAGATATTAATAATAATCCTGTCGTTGATGAGTTTTTGAAGACCAGCGTCGGTAACAGAATAAAACAATCAAAATCTAATTCTGTAGACGGTCCTCAGTATTACAAGTACAATCCCCATGAAAATCATGGAGAAAAGTTAGAACCGTACCAAGCAAAGAAATCATTTCTGAATCATATGTTTCAATGCGATGTTGGTAAGTTACCAGCAGAACAAGTTGAACAATTATATAATAATTCAACACGACTGAAACGAGAACATAAAGCCATCATTGACAAATTTAATAACGGCAATGCGATTGATGCTACAATGTTTCGGTCTGATAAAATCAGCTTACGTGAAAAACTAAACGCGGTTAAAAAAGTTCTACAAATACTGAATTTACCTGATATTGTTCCCGATAATTTATCAAATAATAGCATTCCGACATCAGGTCAATATTTAAGAACGTGCGTCAAGAATCTAATCACGGACAAAGATCAGTTATCAAAATACAATAGTCTACTGAAAAATTGGCCAAGTATATTTTCTGAGACAAGAATATGGACACAAAAATTAACAGTTGGAAATATCATCGAGAAAATAAAACTGATTTATAAGGGTTTCGGAGCGACTTTGACCGTTAATGACAAAAATAATACAACGAGATCAGATTACACACTTAATTATCCTGTGTGGCCAAAATCAGACTTCATCGATGATCCTCGTTGGAGAAATTACTACAATGATTGTCAAGGATTTTATGGTGGTAATGATATCACTTTTATTGATGATCATACTGCGATGCTAAAATTCCACATATGGAGTGCAAACAATTGGTTTAGTATGTTTGATCACGATACTGAATCAACCTAAAACTTTGCCTGAATTTGATAACGGATCTCCACATTTTCATAATAAATACAGTGATATGTGGTGATCAGTTATCAACAATAGAGGTCTCAGATTCGCTGAATAACCGTTCTATGAAAACCACCGCCCGAATAATTTTTCACGTCTCCACCTCGGGATGAGATATCATACAATGAAGGGAGATAACTCCGTCATCGCTGATAGAGTAATCAAACAGTTGTCTCCCTTTTGTTATTGCGTACGTAATACACATTTATTCTATAGTATACATCTAATCCATCAAACATTAAATTCCGATAATCCACTTATTTCATATAATCAAACACAAAAATCTGAATTCCGTGATTATATTCTTTGACGTTGTCAAGATGATATTGAAATCACGGAATAAATCACAACGAACCGCGCTATAGTAGATTTTACACAAGCAGTGTGTGCGGTAGTCATTAAAGATTTTTTTTTTTTTTTGTTTAGGCTATAGCATGTGGAAAGAACTGGAATATATCGATCGAACGCATTTATTAACACAGTTCTGGATAGCTTGATAATATAATATTTAAACAAGGCAGAAACGGCAGAAATATGTAAAATTGCAGATTTTATTCAGAATCTGATAGTATAATACTGATCACGGAATCTGCAGTGACAGAGTCAAGGCTAAGATAGCTATATATTTATTTTTGAAATGTATATTTGTAAGTGGAACAATGGTGCAATGCTAGCGCGTCTGGCTCTCGTACTCGAGGCCCATGGATCGATTCCCCGTATCGGACATATGTCGGGGGTGGCGTTAGGATGCCGTTTATTTTAAGAATTGGGGGCGCAAGCAAAACGCCCCATGTAACCCTCGTCAAACAACGTGGCGAGTGCAATTTTGCATTTACCCCGGGGTTTGATTAACCACGAAGAGTGCCTGTGGGCTGTAAGAAAAGGCCTTTACCAAATAATAAATGGACTCTTAGGATCTTATTGGTAAAGGCTTTACCGGCAGAAGGGAGCCAATGGAATGGTAGACTGAACATCATTGCTGCTGTTTATTTTTATTCAAAAATATATTTATACCTTTATCTGATTCAGAATATATCTGATTCAGAAATATATTTTTACTTTTATTTTGATTCAGAAATATATATTTATCTGATTCAGAAATATTTTTATTTTTATTCTGATTCAGAATATATTTTTACTTTTATCTGATTCAGAAATATTGTTATTTTTATTCTCATTCAGAAATATATTTTTACTTTTATTTGATTCAGAAATATTTTTATTTTTATTCTGATTCAGAAATATATATTTTTTCGTTCAGAAATATTTATTCTGAAATATTTATTCAGAAATATTTTTATTTTTATTCTGATTCAGAATATATTTCATATTTATCTGATTCAGAAATATTTATTTTTCGTTCTGAAATTTATATTAAACAAATAATTTATAATATAAAAAATAATGAACCACGAAAACATCACATCAATTATTGCTGCTATTAAGCAATAACAACACAGCAGTATAAAAATATCTGATGAGCTTGATCCTGAAAAATAATGAGTGATTTTGAATCATTACAATTTCGAAAATCCGAAAATAGGTATACGCTGCCCTACGATTATAGATTCATAAAGTTGATCCAGCAGGCGATGTTACGATCGCTGGCAGCAATCACGGATACGCAGGTGAAATTATTTGTTCCTCTTTCACGTTCAATCAAAAGGGTTAGGTCAGAATTATCTCACGAATACGAAACAAAAAGAATTGTACGTGCTCGTATAAAACAGCTGAGAGATATTATGTCGATGACGGAAGAGTTACTGGCTAAAGATAAAGACGAGTGTGACTCTAATCATAGTGAAAGTGACCATAGTGACGTTGACAACGAAACTAATAGTGTCACCTGTAACGCTGTACCAGGATAATTCATTTCTGATCCTGATAAAATCACGGGGGTAAAAAAAGAAACTATTTTATCCTTGACTTAGTCCTTGACGTTGTCAAGGGACATTTTTTTTTTTGCTTGGTGTTTTCCGTAACTTCGTTACGGCGAACGCACATATAAGTTTATATTTAACGACTCTGACCTGAGATCGAGGAAGTGGCCAGACTGGTCAGTAAGTTTAAAATGTATCCTCGATAAGAATTGATTATGAATTTTAGATAACCAACATTGATTGGTTCTGATACAATCAAATAACCTGGTGGGACTTGAGATGTAAATGAATACAGAATGTATCCTTGCTGGGCTTGGTTGGATTTTTCAGTGTCAACTTGATAACTGCCGTCGATGACATCATATACTAGATTGACAGCTATCGTTGATGTGATATTGACGATACCCGGTGAAATGTGACGGCCGCCACCGTATGGATCGTTATTATGTCTTAGAACATTTGCCAGTGGGGCTATTTTTCTCCATGATTCAAGGATTTTTGGAAAATTTTCCTTGACAAGATAAATTATTAATTGTTTGAATTCACCGATTTTATGTTCAGTATATATTTCTTCGTAAACTTTCTTAATTACATCTTTCGCATTTTCTGGGTCTTTTTGATATTTATACGCATGTTTGACTAAAATATGTGTAGCATATTAGAAATCAAATAATATTAAATTCAGATGTTGAATTACTTCTATGATATTTTTTTTCACATCATCGCTGTAATAATATATCAGATCAACGATTAAATTTTTGACACTGGTAAACATCCGGTTAAATTCACTTACTGCGTCTGGGATTATAACAGTGATACTTTTTAGATCCATCATATTTTCATCTCTTCTCAGATCAGGAATTTTTTCTTGTCCATCAGTAAAATATTTATTAATGGTCCACGGAATATCATTTCGGTAATCTGGAATTTAATAAATTTTCGATCAGTTGTCAGAAATTCATCTCGGCGTGTTTCTGGTAGTCCGAAATAAACCGGTGGGATTTCTGGCCATCCTAATACTGATCTGATCGAAGAATGATAAATATCTACGGCGTAATCCGGAGAATTTATTTCAACGGTCGAAGACAGCGTTGGTTCATGAACAGTAATGGCAATCTTTGATTCTTTTCCTGTAATGGATTTGATTCTGCGTTGGAATTCTTCATTGATCTGTTCTATTTGATAACTGCCCGTTGGAATACTAACTACTTGCCAATCAGGAGTTCCATCGGGTTTATTTTTATTTACAAATACTAATGAAGTATTTGGTTGTAATTCACCGAATGATTTTGACCTAATATTTGGCCAACTATAATAAACCCGTAATTGCGCTAATGCTATTTCGCTTGCTGGTATTGCGGTCGGAAAATTAATACTGAATTCAGGATTAGTTGAACTCGCTGATATCATTGTGGTTTTTATCGGAGCAGTATTAGTGACGATCTGATGTAATAATTCCTGCGATTGCTGATCGAACGTTGTCATTATTATACTATTATTGTTTTAAATCCTGTTCAGGAATTTTTTTCATCAAATACTTCATTGTAGATCTTCATTATAATACTGAATTCTTCATCGGATATTATTCCATCGTTGAGCGACGAAGAAATCATGGACGATAATTTGGAATATGCTACAGTTGCAGTGTGTAATTTCATCGTGTACTCGTTCAATTTTTCATCTGTACACGTATTTATCTTTTTCGCGATAATATTAAATATTCCAGCGATCGTAGTTGACGATGAAACAATGATTGTTACAACGATAGGTGCTGTCATCGTCAGCGTTGATAATACTACGCCGGTTCCAGCAACAATCGCGGAAACCGAACAAACGATGATATCAACGACAACAGCACGTCTACGATATTTCCTTATTTTTATCGTATAATCGTTCGATGGTGTTTTTTAATTTGTTCTGCCATGATGTTACTTGTTCATATCTGTATTGCTGAACGTCGATCATTATACTGTATTAAGTTGCTGTCTAAGACAACGGAGGTGTTTCAGCTACAAATTCTATGCACCACCAGTAGGAAAACGAGGTTAATTTTTTATCAGATGATACCAGCATAAATGTTTCTTCGGTATCTTTATTTAACACTACAGATACAGTCCCAGAAAAATTATCTGTTGAATGACGCCATAGATACGTGGTAAATATACGAATTTTTGCAGAACTGAACACGGAGAGCCTGTACACGCCAGTTACTTCTGCGGTATGTTTGATAGTGTTATCGCTTGGTGTCCATGTCGATGATCCTGATGATACTGTGTACACGATATTGCTAATTTGTTTGTGTGGAATTTTAATCAGATTGGTTTTATTGACGATATTAGGAATTCCACTGACAATATCACTGAGTTTCGTGTTAATGTCTGCGAGTTTAATATCAACGGTTGGTGGACTTCCCAAAAAATCATTAGTGGTTCTGTTTACGTTTCTGCAAAAATTCATAAACATTTGTATGTGATTATAAAATTCAGTTCTAAGTGCAATCATTCTATCATTGATCGTCGACAACGAAGTTGTCACTGGAATTTCCTTATCGTCTACATATTTCTTCGTTGCAGCGTCGAGATTATCCGTAGGTTCTCCTAAGTTGGTAATTTTATTGTTATTTATGTTAATGACACCGTTCATTATATCACCGGCTTTTAACACTCGTTCACTTACACTATCTCGGATCGACGACGGACTAACAACACTAGGAACAAGTTTACCCTCTTTGTCGTATATAGCAACAAGACCTTCTTGCGATAATCGATTACGAATAATAATATCGTTGATTGAAATATTACTCGTCTTCAATTTTCCTTCACGGTTTTGAAATATAACAAGTTCGTTTGGATCAACGTTGGCAAGATTGAGCAGGTCAGATAATTCATCATTGATCTGTCTTGCTATTCGCTTGAGTAAGTCTTCACCTGGTGCTTGTTGGGTTTTAGTTTTAGTTGATCTTCCGTAAATATCTACAATTATATGATTAGCGATTATTTAAAACAAAAATCGTATATTTGTGTACAGCCTTATGAGGTGTTTTCGTTGATCTTGATACAGCATCATGTACAGATAGTGCTTCTCGGCCACATATCGGCGGGTCGGTTATTTTGTGTGCTGGTAGCCTTGAATACCAGATTGGAATACTTTGAAGTCTGTCGATATATTTTAAAAATTCTTTTGGTGGTGCCAGTCCGTACGAATCGAAATAAACAATACCACGTGGATCAATTGCATATGCAACCCAGTGAGTGCCACGACCAGAGCTTTTATCGAGATTAATAATACCTGTTTCAATCAGATTTGGATTTTTCGGTAATTGATCACGCATAAAAACACCTCTGAAATTCTTTATATTTAGTTGCTTAGCAGTATCGAGTAAATCAAAGTTAGACATCGGGAAAATCAGCGAGTCCCTGGAAGTCTTAATCCTTTTCCGTATTGAGACCCTGGAAGTCTCAGACCTAGACCTGTTCGTGATCGTCTTCTTTTTCTTAATCCTTTCCTTGTTGCTTTCTTTAATGCCATTCCAGCAGCTGTTCCAACTGCACCTAACGCAGCAGCTTTTGCAACAGCTGGAGCGGCAGCGGCTATCAACGCTGGGATAGCTGCAAGAAGTGGAAATATCCCACCAGTCTTAACAATGTCGCTGATAGCACCCGCAGAAAGATTTACACGTATACCTTTCTTTGATTGCTTAGCTTCATTGAAATGCTTGAACTGACGTTCTGTTAGAGATAATTTATTTTGGCCACCTGCTATTTGTTCTTGTTTTGATGATATTTTTGTTCCACATCGCTTTGCTGATGCTGAATGAAGTCTTTTAATCTGACTAGGAGTCAGATTGACTCTAAATGATGATGTGACATTTATGATATATTTCTGACTTCTAAATTAACGCTTGCATATTTTCTACTGGAGCATCAACGACTCTCATGTGACCACCAACACCTTCAAGTAACATTGTTTTATCGCTGAGTATAACGGCGATTGCTCTGTAATTAGGAATAGCTCCAGCATCTCTGTTAACACGAGCTCGAAAATGTATGTCAACAACGGACTGTCTAAACAAATCCAAATGCTGCAGCAAAAAAATAATAAATCGGGTACAGCGTTGTAAAATCTAGCTGTGATATTTGTAAACCAGTATCAATATTTTGATCACGTCCCATAAACGACATTAATCGATGATACGCACGCGCCACATGATTTAGCTCGAAATTCAACAAATATCCTCCGATGGTTCTTGATGTCCGTTTATTCTTAATGAAACCTCGCAAACACCGAGTTTGTCAAGTATCGTGCAGCATTTTGAAGCGCAACGAATATATGTCGCGGCGCAAAGACACCCTGTTGTGATACGTAAATAAACCATTAATTGCACTTTGAACAGCATCTGTGGTTGTTGTTAACCATGATAACGTCGACTTGCCGCCGCTGCTCATGAAAGCGAGTAACCGATCTTCTTCAGATATCGCTGGAGTCATTACTGGCATCCATAATGAACGTTTTGTCAGAATTACCTTACCAGCATCACCGGCGGGTCGCCATATTGCATCCTCGTCGGTTGCTTTTCGTACGAATACATTTGTATGTTTGGCTCCGAAAATAACTTTTCTAACGTGTCTGCAGAATACAAAAATATGTGATAGTGGAATCGCGCAAGAAAATCTGTTTCCACCATGCAACATTGATCGACGTGATCTAAATCCTAAGTTGAAATCTAGATCGACATTAATAATCATACTTTGCACATCCACGTCGGCATTTCTAGCAAAGTTTCTTGGTCGTCCTATTTCATACTGGTTATATTCAGGATGATCAGAAGTGTCCTTGGTAAACATCATTGATGGACCAGCTGATCTTGAATAATCGTCGCTGTATCTCGCTTGACCAATTATCGTCGTGGCAACGTCAACATCTGTTTGAATCGATTCAATATTTCTTCCGTCGATCATGTATGTGACGCTGTCGAACAACGCCATGATGCCATTATTAACAAAACCTACTTCGATGAATGCTTCAGCGGGTAAGAAATATCTACTTGTATCTTGAACTTGTAATTCGATTCGTCCAGGCTGATTTGGCTGTCGTGCGTCGTAAGAATAATATTGATAATCACGTACCGATTCATCTTTGAGAACTGGCTCATCCATGTCAAATGCGGGATCAGGTACACGTTTGAACATGTTATGTTATTGGTCATCGTCTAATACGAAGACCACTGCCATCAGACTTGCTGCTAAGTTTTTTTCCCTCTCATCGACTAACTCTGCTAGTTTTTGATTTGCGGCTTGATTTATTATTTTACTAACACTTGCAGGCATCACTTCGGTGCTGGGTAATTTTACTGGTTAAGGTCGGACTATTTGTGGTCTACATACTAATCGTAATAATCTATCCTTGATTGCAGAAAATGTTTTACTAGTAACGTCACCAGCAGCGCTAATACCTTTTTCACGAATAACGTCAATAGCTTTCATTCCTAGTTGCTTTACGATTGGTATTGCTTTTGGGGCTATTCTTCTAAATAAACCCTGAACAACATCGCCGAGTCCATCTCCGTAGAATTTTTTGTATACAGGTAATCTTGAATTTACCACCCTGACCATAGTTGGTCCACGTTGAGCAACATGTATGATCATCTATTATGATAATTATATCTAACTGTTTAATCACTGTGATAATCATTGGTGATTTCATCAATGCGTGACCGATATAAGCCAACGTCCATAATACCACCTGTAAATAATCGTTGACAAATAGCAGCTGCTTCATTAGTACTTTCTGGAGAATTATTACAAGCTCGTTTCCCACCAATCAGAATTTCTAATCTATCCACGTCGGCAGGACGTTGTTAGGACAAGTAATAAGACCACTTCCCCTGGCACCTGTACCAATACCACTTCCAGTGGCACCTGGGGCATCATAGAATTCTTCTTCCTCACCTATTGTTTCCACTGCTTTTTTCTTCCTTGATTTCCTTTGTGCTTTTGATTTTTCAAGTTGCTGTTTCATTTCTTCTACGTTTTGTTTTCTTGTTTCGTTTACTTGTTCAATATACTCTTCCACTACCTGGTTAAAAATATCAAAACGATTAATATCTTCAACAGATTTAATCTGCGGAGTGTCATGAGCAATACGATATATATCCTTCACCCAATCGCCAGATTTCAGCGTATTAATACACTCAGGTTTCACGTATTTTACTCTTTGATAATATCCATACGCTGCAATTTTTAGTAATTTATTTGGGTCTTTGATAGTGGCAATACCTTCCGGCGTGAACTTATCTACTCTTTTGGGTTTGGTTTTTGGTGGTTCAGGTTGTGGTTGAATTTCAGGTGGTGGTTGAGGAAGTTGCCTGGGTGGTGGTCGAGGTGGTCGAAGACGCCCAGCAATATCGGCAGGCAATGTCTCAAGAGCTTTTTGTGTTGCCTCAGTTGCTGAAACAATTTTCTTTGTTGGTTCAGTAATTAGTTTAAATAATTGTTCTGCGCTTTCTGCAAATTCTTCTTGTGTCTGCTGACGCGCTTGTAATTGTTGTCTGACAGAATCACGGACAGGTAGATATTTCTTGATTGCTTCTAGTCGCCCTCGAGCTAGTCTAGCTGAGTGAGCTTCACCAATCACTATTGATATAACAATGATTTAATTACAGCAGCAGAGAGGGTGGACTGACAAAAATGACACGCACGAGCACATAAACGAACACGCATAGCATTACAAACACAGATGTCACGAAAAGTAACAGCGTAAATAACCCACGTAGAGAGAATCTCAATTCGGTTACAGATTCTGGTTTAACGTTATTGACCTTATATTTTTGCCTTATTTAGTATGATTTTCATGTTTAAATCTTTTGGTTCGAAAACTAATTTGTAGGGTCCACCCTCTCTGCTGCTAGAGTGCAAGCATTACCCCAACCATCCGCTCGATGCGACTGTCACGCGTCTTTTTTAATCGCTTCAGAATCGCAAGAAGACTGAAAAAGCTACACATATCCATTCAAAAGACAGTACGGTACCAACCGTAACGCATAGCTATCGGACGACCATCGCATGAATCCAATCCGGCGAATTAACCTTTATTTTCACCATTATGGTCACAAAGGCTTTATACAGGACTCCATCAGGCGGAAGTTGCCCATTCTACCACCGGCTGAATAACATCTTGAAAGTAATTTCACAAGATAAAATGTTTAACTTGCTTTTTGTTTCAGATTGTATCATATGATAATTTTACATAAATTCCAAGAAGAGAAATATCTAGATAAAGTTCGGATAGTAGAAATAACGGTTGATGACGTCATCACACTTCAAATAATAATGCCAAGACTGATGTTGACCCGGTGAATTAAAAATGTGTTTGATCGACTTTCTAGAAGTTGCCCCCTGGTCAAATCATGTGTTGTTTGTACTGAGGTTTTTTCATAACAGAACATAATAGTGAAGAAGAAAATATGATACTTGTATGAGAGATGTACTATTGATGATGATGATGATAATGATAGAGAAAAAAAAAAAAAAAAAAACAATAGGAAAGGAGAAAAGCTGATACTTTATACGACTGATTATACCTCTGGTTAGCCATTGATAATGATGGTGATGTGTGTGTATGTGTGTGTGTGTGTGTGTGTGTGAGTGTGTGTGTGTGTGTGTGTGTGTGTGTGTGAGAGAGAGAGAGAGAGAGAGAGAGAGAGAGAGAGAGAGAGAGAGAGAGAGAATAATTAGTTGTGACGGAGAAAATCAATACGTTATACGATACATTACAATTAATGATGATGTGAGAAAGAACAAAATGATACTTGTACGATTTAAGAGAGCGAGAGAGTGAGAGAGAGCAAAGGCAGATGGCGAATGAAAAAATGACATATTTAGCATTGATGATAATGCTGACGATAAAGAGATACAAATGACACTTTACCTGATAATTATACCACTGATGATGATGATGTGAAAATATGGTGGTGGTAAAGGAGACAAAAAGGACAGTGAATGATACATTTACCATGTATGACGATTAGAGAGAAGAAACACTTATGAACACAATACTGTTTACTAGAGATTTACCATCATTAATAATGAAGACGACAGTGAAGAAGGCGAGAGAAGAGAGACATGTTTCACTGTTTAATACCTTGCTCATGCCAATTATATAAAGATTTATACCCAGTTGTAATAGTTTATTTAATACCTGAAGAATTTCTTTTAAAGATCCGGGAAGGTTACAATATTGAATCTTCAAAACTACCCCCCCTCTCTCTCTGTGTCTCTCCCTGTCTCTTTGTCTGTCTGCCTGTCTGTCTCAAATTCACACATGTGTATATGTATGTACGTATGTATGTATCAATGTATGTATGTATGCATGTATGTATGTATGTATGTATGTATGTATGTATGTATCTATGTATGTATGTATGTGGCATGTGATAATAGATATAACTTGACATCGATGGGATCGGTCAATGTTTAATTTGTCTACTGGTGGCATCATTTATTAAAGAAATATGCTTGCAATTGTAACACACGTAAATTACTTTTTGTCTAATTATCGTCAGCAAAATAATCGCATATCTTTAAGAAACATTACAGTGATGAACACTAAATATTTTAATTGTCTTCATTATCCAAAAAATACACAGTACTAGAAATGTCTGAAGTCTAGTTCCCTATTTACACTAATTGTACAACATAGAATTTTTAGAACCATTCTTGTCTGATTTAGGAATAGTCAAAGTCAAGTTATTAAGTTCATTATTATTATTATATCTAGAAATGAATTCTAAAGAAACTTCGTATTTAGGTCAAAGGTTTTGAAAACTGGTGTCTGCTTCCATCTGGTAACACAAATTATAAACGCATTTTCATAAAACACAGTCTTAGGAAATGTCTGAATATAACAATAAATTGAACGAATATATATATATATATATATATATATATATATATATATATATATATATATATATATATATATAACACACACAGAGTAGGTGAGTCAAGTTCAGTAGTTTTCTCTCCATGATATACGGTTCAAGTTCAATGGTTTTCACCAACTTCTTGCACTGCATATTTATTATTAGCATGGCTGAGATCAATGTCTCAGAAAAATGATGTTATTTGATAATGTGGCGTGCGATTTCGCTATAATTTAGGACACGTTAGTAGTGTAGTGGGGCACCCTAGCGTCAATGGGAATTAGCATTACGAGACCATACTCTGAACCCTGGCGTCACGATTTTCAGGGTCAAAACCACAGCCTGGGGCACACTGGTGTCAATGGGAATTTTGTATAGGGACAATAGGAATGGAACACGTAGGGTCACGTCACGGTACTAGTAACAATATGACAAGGGACTGACAAAATACGCGCAGCTACCACTCTAGGTAGAGACAAACACAATAGAGACTAAAACAGACATATACTAATACAAGCCAAAGATTTATATATAAAACAATACCTAGACCTGAAATTATGTTGGCGGTGTTCATAAATTTGCATAATTATAACGATGCTATAAATAGCTATGAGTAGTGTAGTGGGGCACCCTAGCGTCAGTGGGAATTAGCATTACGGGACCCTACTTTGTACCATGGCGTCACGATTTTCAGGGTCAAAACCACAGCCTGGGGCACCCTGGTGTCAATGGGAATTTTGTATAGGGACAATAGGAATGGAACAGGTAGGGTGACGTCATTGTACTAATTACAGTGTGACAAGGGACTGACCTAAATACGCGCAGCTACCACTCTAGGTAGAGACAAACACAATAGAGACTGAAACAGACATATACTAATACAAGCCCGAAATTTATATATAAAGCATTACCTAGACCTGAAATTATGTTGGCGGTGTTCATAAATTTGCCTAATTATAGTGATACTATAAATAGCTATAATCAAGGAAAAGACTAACGCAAAAACGGATGTAACTAAACGTAACGCTACAATTACGAAATTGTCCTAGAATTTAACGGCGACTAAACATGTCCCTGAACATTAGATTACATTGGTTTAGACTAAAAGTAGTACTAAAATTACGACATTGTCTCGGACTACAGTGAAGACTAAGAAAATCTGGAACATTAATATTCAAATGACTGTAACTAAAAGTAACGCTAAAATTACGAAATTGTCCCAGAATTTAACGGAGACTGAACATATCCCAGAAGATTAAATTATATTTGTTTAGCCTAAAAGTAGTACTAAGATTACCAAAATGTCCCAAACTCTAGTAGAGACTGAGAAAAACTCCGGAAGATTGTATTCAGATTGCCGTCACTTAAAATATTGCACTAAATTTCCGAAAAATTTAGCGGATTTGAATGGAAACTGATAAATAGCCAGATGTTTTGGTTGTCAGAAATGGCAAAGACAAAGTGTAGCACTAAATTCTGAAATTGCACCGGACTCTAACGGAGACTGAAAATAATCCATAGATAAATTTTAAAAATGTTACCAAGACTTAAAGTAGTACTGTAATTATTTAAACTCATACCGATCTTCGTGGAAACTGAAAAATTGTAAATAAAAAATTAAAATACGCGATACTATAACGTCAGTGGGAATTAGCATTACGGGGCCCTACTTTGTACTATAGCGTGTTACGTATCGGCTCGTTTAAAGTAAGATAAAGAAAAGTGCGAAGACAACAAGCATTGTAAATTTTAACAAAAATAATTTATTTCCATTGAAAACATGGTGAAATTGTGAAAATATGAAATAAGACTTACGATTTACGAAGAAGATCCAAAAACTTGTCCTAAAATTGTGAAAAACACGTAAGTCCTGTAAATAAACAGTTCTAATTGAAGTAGTCTGAATTTCAATTCCGTTCCAAGATGGCGGACGATGACGTCAGACGAAGGTTTTACACAAGTGTCCAGAATTTTCACTGTGAATCACAATTTGTACTGTTCCGTTCCAGTTTAGAATTAATTTCACTAAATGTCTTTGTCCAAAGCCGGTTGTATAGTTCACCAGGGAAAGTAATTATTATTTAAAAGGTATATAAAGTGTAGCTATCATCAATAACAAAACTCATGTTGTTCTACAGTCGTTCTACAGACGAACGAAGGCACAACTCTTTCCAGCACAAAAGAATACCTTCTTCTCAAGGTATTAGAAACTCTATAAGATGTTAAAATGTGACTCTCTAAGGTGTTTAAATATGACTCTCTGTGACTATTTCGCAGGTACCTGAGTATTTAAGGCGAACTAAAACGTCATTTCATGTATACGCACGAAGAACATATGGCGATTTCGAAATCTCGCCATCGTAGTATAGAATGTCAACAAATATAATTAGAAATGACCGTGGTCACAGCCAGTCATTTACATTGCTTTTGCCGACTGTTTACTTGAATCGACAAACCGACATGCAAACATCGTGCTCACGCGAGTCACATTTGCGTTCTAAATAAACATGATGTTTCTATCAAAATGTCAGACCCTGCGAACAAAATCATCATCACAATTAAAATTATAATGATGAAATAAGAATGAAATAGAAAGAATTCAAATTTTAACACACATGTAATTAAACTACATGGTCGTAATATTTTCCCCCATAAAGAAAAAAGAAAGATTTATTTAATAAAGCTTTCTTTTTTTACGAGATGTAAATTATACATGAGGTAACAAAATTACATAAGAAGAACTCTTATGAATTATACAAAGGTGTATATGAAAATGATATTTCTATACACGGGAAAGTGCATCTGCAATTAAATTGTCTTTTCGTTTGATGTGCCTGATGTCAAGATTGTACTCTTGCAAGAATAAACTCCACCTTAATAGTCTTTGATTTTTATTTTTCATTCTGTTGAAGAAAGTAAGGGGGTTGTGATCACTAAACACAACAGCCGGATAAAGAGCTGAGCTGATATGAACTTCAAAATGCTGAAATGCCAGCATTAAAGCCAAGCACTCCTTCTCGATTGTTGATGTTTATTTAATTTCTTAGAGAAATAACACACTGGATGTTCTACACCATTTTTGTCCTCTTGAATCAAAACTGCTCCAACCCCAGCATCACTTGCATCCACAGATAGTTTGAATGGTTGACTGAAATCTGGAGCTATTAAAACTGGTGCACTTTTAAGTATGGCCTTTAACCTATCGAAAGCCTCTTGACATTTCTCAGTCCAAAGAAACTTGTTTTTCTTTCTCAGCAAGTTTGTCAGAGGTTCAACAATATCAGAAAAATTAGAACAAAATTTGCGATAGTACCCAGCCACACTCAAAAATCGCATCAGCTGTTTCTTACTGACAGGCACAGGAAATTCAGAGATAGCCTTGACCTTAGCATCAAAAAGTTTAACTTGACCATGTCCCACAATATGTCCTAGAAAAGTAACACAAGCACTACATAACTCACTTTTAGAAAAATTAATAGTCAAATTTGCTTCCGTGAGTCTGTCGAAGAACTTCCGAATCGTGGCTAGATGTTTTTTCAGGTGTTGTTGTAAATGATGACATCATCAATATACGCATCACAATTGTGTAGACCAGAGGTAATCATATTCATAAGGCGTTGAAAAGTACTTGGAGAACCCTTCATCCCAAATGGCATTACTTTATACTGGTAGAGTCCATCTGGAGTCACAAATGCCGAAATTTCTTTCGCTCTTTCCGTTAGTGGAATTTGCCAAAATCCTTTCAGAAGGTCGAATTTAGTGACATTCTTGGCATTTTCAATTTTGTCGATACAGTCATCGGTTCTTGGCCATGGAAATGAATCTGTTTTTGTCACACTGTTCACCTTCCTATAACCCGTACACATTCTGAAAGTTTTATCCGGTTTCGGAACAAGAATGCACGGTGAACTCCAATCACTCTTACTGGGCTCAATAAAATCATTTTCCAGCAAATACTGAATCTCCTTTTTCAAGTATTCCTGTTTGAAAGGGTTCATCCTGTATGGGTGTTGTTTCATGGGTTTTGAATCTACTATTTGAACGTCGTGAAAAATTGTGTTTGTCCTTGTAGGTACGTCTGGAAACAAGTGCTCATATTCAGACAATAATTGTTGAAGTTCACTTTTTTCTTGTTGTTGTAAATGAGAAAGTTTCTGGTCTAGATTTTCCATAACTTCTGAATTCCGAAGATTTGTTGTTCCAAGTTCAGTAGAATCCGATTGAATTCCTTCATTCAAATCCTCAGTTGGTGGGACAGGTACAGCTAAATTAATTGCATGATTTACCTGGCTATCTCTTTATATATATTAGTACTCCATTAATTTATTTAGACCAGAGTACTAATATTATAATTTTAACTCATTCATTTTCTTCTTTACTTTGTAAAGGCCATAAAATCTAACTTGAAGAAAATTCTGCAGAACGAGCAAGAGAGAATGGACTTCATTACAAAACTAAAACATTCTCTCAAGTAAAGTTTTGTGAAACCATAGTTTCACTTTTGACTTGAACTGCTGAATACCAAATTCAAGCATAACAAGCTGGATCATTCCAGACCTAAAATCTGACCTTTTATCCGATTGGACAAATTTGAGAACGCCAAATTGAGTAATATTCCTCAAAGGAATTGCCTCTGGGGATCTTGTTGACGCACACTTGATGGTCAACAAATTTTGGTTTCCTGACTTGGTCATTGGTAAGGGACCAACACAATCTACCATAATTCGACTGAATGGTTCGTAAAATGCAGGAATTGGTTGCTGATGAGCCCTAGGTATCTTCTGATTTGGTTTTCCTACTATTTGACAAGTATGACAAGATCTACAAAATTTGCAAACGTCACTTTTGATTTTTGGCCAATAAAAGTTAGTCAAGATCTTGTGATACGTTTTATTTATCCCTAAATGACCAACCAGAGGAGTTTCATGGGTCAAACTAAGTGTTTCCTGGCTGTAAGGTTTCGGAACCACAATCTGATATTTCACTGACCACTCGTCACTAGCAGGTACCTCGGGAGGTCTCCATTTTCTCATAAGAACTCCATTTTTAATGAAGTAACAGACAGATACTTCAGTAGCTTCAATTTCACTAATAGCCCTCTGAAACAAACAGGAGATCTCAGGATCCTTCTCCTGTTCGACGACAAGTGATTGTTGTTTGTCACCCTGATCAGAAAAAAGAGAATGAGTATTTAAAAGAGGATCACTATGATCAATACCTTTTGACTGATCCAAATTAGAGGTGAAAGTGACCTCATCAAAAGCCTGACCAATACATGTGTCAGCTAAAGAATACATTCCTTATCAAAATCATTCTCAAGAGCTTTCTTTGACATAGCTCTGGTAACTGCACAAGCTGGGTATAAATCAGGGATTTCTTTTTCACAGGATCAACTTCTGATCCAAAGAAGGCTTGTCAGTTACAAGTGGATTAACCACAACCTTGTCTCCAGCTAGGTCATTGCCTAGCAACAAGTAAATGCACTCAACGGGTAAAGTAGACACTACAGCGACTGTCAGAGGTCCTGAAACTAAGTCTGATGTCAAATTTACAGAATGGAGAGGAAGATTAACAAAGCCGCACTCTACTCCCTGAATGAGAACACTCTCATTAGAACAGGTCTTCTCAGAAGAAGGTAAAATACCTGAAACTAAAAGGCTCTGAGAAGCTCCTGTATCTTTCAAAGTTTTAATAGGGATAGGATTGGCCAAATCACCCAAGAGTGATATAGAACCCTTCGACATGAATGATTCAAAATTCTCCATAATAAAATCAGACTGGGGATTTTCCAACCAAACAAAGGTATTGTTTTCAATACATGACCGTGACCTTGGCTTCTTGGAAATAAGAGCATTTAGGATAGATCTATCTTGATTCTGATGCCTATATTTCAATTTGAAGCAATCAGAAATGACTTGTTCTTTTTTCTTGCAATAGGTACACGTAGAAATAGACAAGGATTTTGAATCAAGTCTGTCAGAGGCTTGATTTTTAGAATTTGTACCAGATTGAGTCTTAGGAGGAGTCGTATTTGGTTGAAACACCTTTCTATCAGTAGACTGCTGAGTGAAAAATTTGCTTACAGCAGGAACTTTATGAGTTAAGGATGACTCATCAGCAGCAATGGCAGCATTTTCCAAGGTTTCAGTTTTATACTCTTCAATGTGATTCTTAATGTCACTATGGACACAGTTCTTGAACTCTTCAAGTAATGCTAATTGTTCAGGACTTACAAAATCGTGTTCGATTTTCTTGGCTAAGCACCATCTCTTGAACAACTGTTCTTTTTCTCTAGCAAATTCAACATAAGTTTGTCTAGCATCTTTCCTACAGTGTCTGAACTTTTGCCTTTAAGTCTCAGGAACTAATGCATAACCCTTAAAGATGCATTCCTTAACTAAATCATAGTCAGAACTTTGTCGTACTGACAGAGATATATAGATATCTCTGGCCTTGCCATAAAGTACACTCTGCAATAATTGAGTCCAATACTCCCTTGACCGTTTCGAATTCTCAGCAACTTTTTCAAAATGAATATAATATTTGTCTACTTCTTTTTCACTAAAAGGTTGAACTAACTTGATATTTCCTACAATGTTAAACTTTGAATTTGCACGAGAAGTGGAATCATGCCTGTCACTTGCCAGATCCAATTCTTTTAATTTAATTTGAAATTCTTTTTCATCTTTCTCTTTTTGCATCTGTCTGTCTCTCTCCCTTTCTTCTAATTGCATATGTTCTTTTTGTAATTGTATTTGTTCTTTCTGTAACTCCATTTCTTTGTCTTTTTCTCTTTCCTGTAAATGCATTTGTTCTTTTTGTAATTCCATTTGTCTTTCTTTTTCCCTTTCTTCTATATGCCTTTCTTTCTCCCTCTCTCTTTCCTCGTTCTGAAACTCGAGCTTCCTGAACTCTGCTTCCATCTTGTATTTCAGTTTTAGTTCCATTATCTTAGTGTCAGAGTCTTTCGTAGACTTACTGACTGATGCCAAAACACTTTTGTCAAAAATATTCTTTCCTACCAAATATTGAATTAAAATATTTTTAATTTCTTGTTTTGTCAAGGAAGCTTTTGCTTCAGAAAGATCGTACTTTCTGGCAAGTTCAAGCAACTCATCCTTTTTCAAACTATGCAACTGATCGAAAGTTGGACTTGAAAGAAAACTCTCCACTTTGACATTGTTAAAGAAAGCCTGTTGCTTTCACTAATATTTTCAAGTAAATTGCAAAATAGAACTTGGGATTTGAAACTAGGGAATTTAAATTTTAATATTTAGTCAATTTCATATATCATCCAAATTTATATATCAGCCAGTTTCATATATCCCGGACCAGCCCCCAATTTTCTTTATATTACGTATCGGATCGTTTAAAGTAACATAAAGTAAAAAGCGAAGACAACAAGGTTTGTAAATTTTAACAAAAATAATGTATTTCCGTAGAAAATATTGTTGCCATTATTCACCTAGTGTCCAGTACAGTGACGTCATTGAAGCTTGAAATTTTGAGGCTATAAATATAGATTTGTTGTGTTCCATAGGGATTTCTACAGGTTGAAGCTGTAAATAGATACTAGGGTTTTAAATAGGAGAGTAACACATGTTGAGGCTATAAATATATACTGGGTTTTCCCTAGGATTTTCCACCAGTTTTGGCTATAAATATATACTAGGTTAGTTCATAGGACTTTCCCACAAGATGAGAATATAAATAGATAGTGGGTTCTTCCTAGGAATTTGCCACAAGTTGTAGCTATAAATAGATACTAAGTTAGTTCATAGGACTTTCCTATTAGATGAGATTATAAATAGATAGTGGGTTTTTCCTAGGAATTTCCCACAAGTTGTAGTTGTAAATAGATACTGAGTTAGTTCATAGGACTTTCCTATAAGATGAGATTATAAATAAATAGTGGGTTTTTCCTTAGGAATTTGCCATAAGTTGTAGCTAAAAATAAATACTAGGATTTTCCAAAAGGAATTTCCTACCAGTGGTGACTATAAATAGTTACTAGCATTTTTCCACATAATATTTTTGGTAATGTAAGGGATAGCCTATTTTGTGAGAGTTTATCTCCTTCTCTTACATTTTAAGCTAACACATAACGTTTGGTGTTTGTGTGTGTATGTGTTGGTCTTTGTTTGTCCCTAGAAAACTCCCTTTGAATGTCCAGACCGTCAAAAATGCAAGACTATTGTCAAAAGAGACAGAAGTCAGGATACCTGTTATCATTGTCAAGAGAAAGGACATTGGTCTTCAGCCTGCCCTAAGAAACAACAGGAGCAGGAGGAAGAAGAAGAGGTACCCTCGGCAAAAGAAGAACACCGGTATGTACAGAGAGAGAAGAAAGAGAAGAAAAGAAGGTGAGAAAAAGTGAGGAAGAAGAGGATGAGAAAAATACTGTGACAGTGAAGAAATCCAGAAAACAGAGAGAGTGAACAAAAAAGACACAGAAGAAGTCTATGAACTTTCTAAAGTTGTGTTGTGACATTGGATTGTACAATTTGCACCAGAATTGACCAGACAGAAAAAAACATAAGTGTTTACTAGTTTTGATATTTTAGAACGATAAAGGGCCTACAGTCATGCACTCACACAAGTACGTCATGGGTTACAAAAACGGATTTTGAGATTTCATTAGTTGAGGCAAAATGAATGCTAACCACTCACTCCTTTACTGATGTGTTTGTGTGTGTGTGTGTGTGTGTGTGTGTGTGTGTGTGTGTGTGCGTGTGTTTGAATGCATTCACGTTCATTTGTATGAATAGTAGGTATGGTGTGTGTTTTGTATGCGTTCGCGGACGTTTGTGTGGATAGCAAATATGGTCTGTGTTTTTCTTCTCTTCCCGTCTGTGTGGATAGTAGGTATGGTGTGTTTTATGTTTTCGCGTTCGTCTGTGTGGATAGTAGGTATGTGTATGTTTTATGCGTTCTCGTACGTTTGTGTGGATAGTATATATGTGTGTGTTTTCTGCGTTCTCATTCGTTTGTGTGCATAGTATTTATGTGTATGTTTTATGCGTTCTCTTTCGTTTGTGTGAATAGTATATATGTGTGTGTTTTATGCATTCTCATTCTTTTGTGTGGATAGTATATATGTGTATGTTTTATGCGTTCTCGCTCCTTTGTGTGGATAATAGGTATGTGTGTTTTATGCATTCTCGTGCGTTTGTGTGGATAGTAGGTATGATATGTTTTATGCATTCGCGTCCGTTTGTGTGGATAGTAAATATGGTGTGTGTTTTTTCTCTTCCCGTTTGTGTGGATAGTATAATGTGTGTGTGTGTGTTTTATGCATTCTCATTTATTTGTGTGGATAGTATATATGTGTATGCTTTATGCGTTCTCATTCGTTTGTGTGGATAGTATATATGAGTGTTTTATGTATTCTCATTCGTTTGTGTGGATAGTATAGTGTGTTGTATGAATTCGCGTTCGTTTATGTGGATAGTATAGTGTGTTTTTTCTTCTCTTCCCGTTTGTGTGGATAGTATAATCTGTGTGTGTTTTATGCATTCTCATTCATTTGTGTGGATAGTAGATATGGTGTGTGTTTTTCTTCTCTTCCCGTCTGTGTGGATAGTAGATATGGTGTTTTGTCTTCTCTTCCTTCGTTTGTGTGGATAGTAGAGTGTGTATTTTATGCATTCGCGTACGTTTGTGTGGATAATAGGTATGGTGTATTTTATGCATTCGCGACAAAGACCCTTTTCAGGGCCACATCACTGCCTCGAAATGATTTATTCTTTCTTGCCTAAAGAAATTTTTTTTTAAGTTGTTGTATAATTTATGTTTAACTCACAAAAACATTATTCTCTGTTGCAAGTGTCCAGTACCGTGACGTCACCCTACCTGTTCCATTCCTATTGTTCCCATACAAAATTCCCATTGACGCTATAGTGTCCCAGGGTGTGCCATTTGACGCTATAAATCTTGACGCTATAGTACAAAGTAGGGTCCCGTAATGCTAATTCCCACTGACGCTATAGTATCGTGTATTTTAAATTTTTATTTACAATTTTTCAGTTTCCGATAAGGTCAGTATGAGTTTAAATAATTTCAGAATTACGTTAAGTCTTGGTAACATTTTTAAAATTTATCTATGGATTATTTTCAGTCTCCGCTAAAGTCCCGTGCAATTTCAGAATTTAGTGCTACACTTTGTCTTTGCCATTTCTGACAACCAAAACATCTGGCTAGTTATCAGTTTCCATTCAAGTCCGCTAAATTTTCGGAAATTTAGTGCAATATTTTAAGTGACGGCAATCTGAATACAATCTTCCGGAGTTTTTCTCAGTCTCTACTAGAGTTTGGGACATTTTGGTAACCTTAGTACTACGTTTAGACTAAACAAATATAATTTAATCTTCTGGGATATGTTCAGTCTCCGTTAAATTCTGGGGCAATTTCGTAATTTTAGCGTTACTTTTAGTCACAGTCATTTGAATATTAATGTTCCAGATTTTCTCAGTCTCCACTGTAGTCCGAGACAATGTCGTAATTTTAGTGCTACATTTAGCCTAAACCAATGAAACCTAATGTTCAGGGACATGTTTAGTCTCCATTAAATTCTAGGACAATTTCGTAATTTTAGCGTTACATTTAGTTATATCCATTTTTGCGTTAGTCTTTCCCTTGATTATAGCTATTTATAGCATCGTTATAATTATGCAAATTTATGAACACCGCCAACATAATTTCAGGTCTAGGTATTGTTTTATATATAAATCTTTGGCTTGTATTAGTATATGTCTGTTTTAGTCTCTATTGTGTTTGTCTCTACCTAGAGTGGTAGCTGCGCGTATTTTGTCAGTCCCTTGTCATATTGTTACTAGTACCGTGACGTGACCCTACCTGTTCCATTCCTATTGTCCCTATACAAAATTCCCATTGACACCAGTGTGCCCCAGGCTGTGGTTTTGACCCTGAAAATCGTGACGCCATGGTACAAAGTAGGGTCCCGTAATGCTAATTCCCACTGACGCTAGGGTGCCCCACTACACTACTCATGTTTTCAATATTTAGCAATTACAAATCATCACACGAATTCCTACATATTTGGTTTTGTTTCTCCTTATCGTTGAGGTTCACATGTTTTGTTTAAACCTACGACTTCCTTCCTCGGCCTTTTCCCTTGCCCATTCCTTTGCCTTTCAAAGTGTTCATCAAACATGTTTGGAACTTCCATACGAGTTTTTGTGTTTGATGAATTGTTCATTTCCGGTCAGCCCAACGCATCCGAAATGAAACCGCATGTTACAGCTGTCACATTAATACTATTTTCTGTGGAAATAGTTTGATTCTCGACACATTCTCGTTCGCAGACATTAAATTGGAAGGATGTTAAAATCACCTATTGCCGTTTCAGTGTTCTGCTTTCATTTAGGACCTGCAGGTTTGGTCGGATCGCCTGTCTCTTCTTCCTGGGAATTGATTCTTTCAGTGTCTTGAAACCATTCACGAAGGCAATCTTCAAGAAATGACCCGAAACCATTCATATAAATCCGTCAAAATTCCTGTAAACTTTTCCACGTCCAAATCACCCTCTATATGGTCTGTATGGAATAGGTCCAGCCAATATGCAATTAGGTCAGCATTAGTGAAAACCGTCCCTCTAGTATATGTACGGATCTTTGATCCATGGAGATGAAAACTTCCTTCTGTCACCTTCGACTGAATGAGATTGTTCAACTTCCCAAAGAAAAGAAAAACATCGTCCCTCACACGAATTAAATCTCTTGATTTTCCTTGTTGGTAATCTATTTCTGATAGACTTTGTGGCAGATTCGTTCTAATGGTTATTTCTTCTTCGTCATTCCAAAGTTTCTGCAATAATTGTTGTTTCAGATAGTCCACTCTCCGCTGCAACTTGGATCCCGCGTCCATTCATCCTTTATTTCTGATAACACACTGCCGTTACCGATCTTTGATCTTATGAATGTACGCTCCAGCGATATACCGTATCTTTCCTGTGGCAGCTGATGTTAAGTTATCCGCACTAGTTGACAGATTTACTAGCATGCCCTGGTATCTTTCTGACTGTGTCTGCTTGATGTCACTTTCTTTCTTCTGGATTGTCATCTCCAACAACCACATTAATAACTTGGAAGATAACTGATTTTGTTCCTTGGAAATGATTTTTACACCAAATAAATTCAAACACATGTCGAGGTGTTGATCATTGGTAAGGAAAGCGTGAGTCAGTTTGTGGACATTTGACCAAGTAGCGGAAGTTTTTAAATCTTTATCCATCCATGTAGAGACTCTAGCATACAGTGAATCTCTGTGTGCTATTAGCTGCTGTGATCCAACTTCGGGTGAAACATGTACTACTACATGAGCCATTGAACACACCATTCGATAGGTTTCTAACTAATATCACCGGGGATCCTTCTGTCAACACCAAGACCTTGGGTGCTGCTGATCGATGAAGATAAATCGTCTGTCCTAGAAATAAATGGATATTAATTTTATCATAAGCTCGTAAGCGACAATAATGCTCTCAATAACGTGGGATTCCGAATCAAATACGAGCGAAATTCTAGTTTAACGTACGACTTTTCTATATGGGCAGCACGCTGACGCATGTTGTTTGGACCCCTCTCCCCGTCACCCTTACTTCACTTCAGTTTTATTATACTTTATGCTGTGCATTGCCCTAAAGATGTTTTTAAACATACCCGAGTCAATAGAGATACTTTTATTTAGTCAAGAAGCATGTACCCGAAACCATCAATGTGTACTTGAATGAAAGTGGTGGTCAAAAACAAGCTGATAATTCTAAACTGAATTTGCCTTGCCTGCGTGGAACTAATAATTATTTGTCAGTCTCCCCCATCTACTTGTTTATTTTATTCCTATCTGAACAAACAGTCAGCTTCCCTTGTAATTGTCAGCAAAAATGTACTCTTAACAATTGTTTCTCAATATTTATATTTTTACGTAACTAGGCTCGTACAAAAACACCAAAGAAAAGAGTGAAGCCAACAAGTTTTGTAAAATTTGACAAATAATTTATTTACCTAGGAAAACAAGGGAAAAATACGAAAAAGGACTTACGGTTTATGAATCTAATCCAGAATTAATCCTAGAATTAACAAATATAAGTCCTGACAATAAAAAGTCCTAAGTAAATCACAGTTCGAATCCCGAAGAAGTTCCAAAATGGAAGGATATGAGGTCTTCTATAACCTGATTTGTGTTGACGTGTCAACAGTTCCTGGTTGAATCACCAAGAATAATAATCCAGCTTTAGAATTCAGAATAATTTCCTACAAATGTCTTTGTCCAGGAATTTGAATGAGCACAAGTGATTTCCAGGGAAATTAAATTATTAATTCCGAAAGATAGAAACATTGAAATCAAACTGGCAACAATAAAAGATACCTTTCAGCTCCGAAGGTATTATTAAGACTGAATTAAATCACTATAATAAGATGAGTTATAACCCAAACTGATACGCAATTCAGACCCTCGTGATGGGTCACGTGATCACTTAGTCCGAGCAACGCAAAAAGGCTGCAAGTTTAGTATCACGTAGTCCAGATATGACCTCGAATGAAATCAGTGATTCCTTCACTGGTAATGAATTTAAAAACATTTAAAAAAGTTGTTTACCAGAAAGTGAATCTAGGTCACCGATTGATACAATGTAAAAAAGCTACTGCTTGTTTATCAGGCAAAAAAGAACTGAACTGAATTTTCTGGAAAAATGTCTAATCCAGTGAATAAAGTTATCATTACAATAACGTGTGATGGAATAAAATAAAAAAATTGAAACTAACAAACAAGTAATTAAATTACATATACGTTACACTTCCCCCATAAAGAGGAGGAAAGATTTATATAATAAAGCTTTCTTTTTACCATATGTTCATTATAAATGAGGTAAAATTTTTTTACATAAGAACTCTTATGAATTATACAAAATGTATATGAAATAATATTTCTATACACGGGAAAGTGCATCTGCTATTAAACTGTCTTTTCCTTTGATGTGCTTGATTTCAATATTATGTTCCTGTAACAACAGACTCCACCTTAATAATCTTTGGTTTGTCTTTTTATCATGTCGATGAAAGTAAGGGGGTTGTGATCACTAAATACAACAATCGGAGAAGGAGCTGAACTAATGTAAACTTCAAAATGCTGTAATGCCAGTATCAAAGCCAAACATTCCTTCTCAATTGTTGGGTAATTCCTTTGGTGCTTATTTAATTTCTTAGGAAAATAGCACACGGGATGAGCAACACCATTGCTATCTTCTTGAATCAATACTGCTCCAACCCCAACATCACTTGCATCAAGAGATAGTTTAAATGATTGACTGAAATTTGGAGCTGTTAAAACTGGTGCACTTTTAAGTATGGCCTTTAACTTGTCTAAAGCCTCCTGACATTTTTCAGTCCAAAGAAACTTGTTTTTCTTGCTCAATAAATTTGTCAAGGGTTCAGCAATATTACAAAAATTGGAACAAAATTTCCGATCGTATCCAGCCGTACCAAAAAATCGCATCAGTTGCTTTTTACTGTTCAGAGATAGTTTTGACCTTAGCATCTATAGGTTTAACTTGTCCATGTCCCACAATATGTCCTAGAAATGTTACACAAGCACGGCAGAACTCACTTTTGGAAAAAATTAATTGTCAGACTTGCATCAATGAGTCTGTCAAAGAATTTCACAATTGTTGCTAGATATTCTTTCCAGGTGTCGTTGTAGATGATGACATCATCAATGTAAACATCATAAATATATATACCAGAGGTAATCATATTCCTCAAACGTTGAAAGGTACTTGGCGAACCCTTCATCCCGAAAGGCATAACTTTGTATTGATAAAGTCCATCTGGAGTCACAAATGCCGAGATTTCATTTTCACTTTCCGTTAGTGGAATTTGCCAAAATCCTTTTAGAAGATCAACTTTGGTGACATCCTTGGCATTTCCAATTTTATCAATGCAGTTATAGATTCTTGGTAATGGAAATGAATCTGTTTTAGTCACACTGTTCACCTTCCTATAATCAGTGCACATACGAAAAGTTGTATCTGGTTTCGGAACAAGTATACATGGTAAACTCCTATCAGTTTTAATGGGCTCTATGAAATCATTCTCCAGCAAATACTGAATTTCCTTTTTTAAGTATTCCAGTTTGGGAGTGTTCATCCTGTATGGGTGTTGTTTCACAGGTTTGGAATTTATAATTTCAACGTCATGAAAAATTTTGTTCTTCCTCGTAGGAACATCTGGAAACAAGTGCTCATATTCAAATAATAACTGTTTAAGTTCATTCCTTTCTTGTTGTTGCAAATGTAAAAGTTTCTGGTCCAGATCATTCATAATTCCCAAATTCCGAAGATTTGTTGCTCCAAAATCAATAGAGTCCGATTGAATTCCTTCACTTAAATCCTCATTGAGTGGGGCACGTACAACTAAATTAATTGCATGATTTACGTGGCTATCTCTCTCAATATACTGGTACGCCTTTAATTTATTTAGATCAGAGTACTATAATTTAACTCATTCATTTTCTTCTTTACTTTGTAAGGGCCGTAATACCGAATTTGAAGAAAATTTGAAGAATGAGCAAGAGAGAAAGAACTCTATCACTACACTCAAAAGTTCTCTGTATTAAAGTTCTCTAAAACCATAATATCACTTCTGACTTGAATTACTGAATGCCAGATTCAAGCATAACTTCCTGGAAATTTCCAGACAGAACATTTGACCCTTGACCAGATTGGACAGATTTGGGAAGGCCAAATTGAGTAAAAAAACTTGATCAAATCTTTTACTATTGTTTTACTTTTACTATTCCTCGAAGGAATTGCCTCTGGGAATCTTGTTGATGCTCACATAATGGTCAACATGTATTATTTTCCTGACTTGGTCTTAGGAAAGGGACCAACACAATCTGCCATTATTCTGCTAAATGGTTCGTCAAATGCTGGAATAGGTTGCAGATGAGCCTTAGATATCTTCTGATGGGTTTTCCTACCATTTGACAAGTACGACAAAATGTACAGTATTTACAAAGATCACTGTAGATTTGTGGCCAATAAAAGTGATTCGAGATCTTGTGATAAGTCTTACTAATCCCTAAATGACCAGACAGAGGAGTTTCATAGGCCAGACTAAGCATTTCCTGTCTAAGATTTTGGAACTACAATCTGATAGTTCACTGACCACTCGTCACCAGCAGGTACCTCGGAAGGTCTCCATTTTCTCATAAGAATTCCATTTTTAATGAAATATTAGACAGGTACTTTAGTGGTTTCAGTTTCACTAATGGCCTTCTGAATCAAACAGGAGACCTAAGGATCTTTTTCCTGTTCGACGACAAGTGATTGTCGTTTATCACCCTGGTTATAGAAAAGAGGATCACCGTGATCAATATGTTTTGATTGATCCAAAAAAAGAGTGAAAGTGACTTCATGAAAAGCATGACAAATGTCAGCCTGACATGTGTCAGCTAAAGGAATAGTTTCCTTATCAAAATCATTCTTGATAGCTTTCTTTGCCATAGCTCTATTAACTGAACAAGCTGGATATAAATTCTGGTAATTCTTTTTCCATAGGATCATCTTTCTGATCCAAACAAGGCTTGTCAGGTACAAGTTGTTTGACCACAACCTTAACTCCAGCTAGTTCGTTGCCTAGTAACAAATGAATGCCCTCAACGGGTAAAGAAGACATTATTCCGATTGTCACATGTCCTGAAACTAAGTCTGATGACACATTTACAGAATGGAGAGGAACATTAACAAAGCCGCACTTTACTCCCTGAATAAGAACACTCTCATTAGAAGAAGACTTCTCAGAAAAAGGCAACGTACCTGATAATAAAAGACTGAGAAGCTCCTGTGTCCCTTAAAATTTTAATAGGGATAGGATTGGCCAAATCACCCTAGTGTGATATAAATCCCTTCGACATAAATGGTTCATAATTCTCCATAATAAGATCAGATTGGGGTTTATTAGACCCAACAAATGTATTGCTTTCAATACACGACCGTGACCTTGACCTCTTAGAAATAAGAGCATTTGGGATAGGTCTGCCTTGATTCTGATGCTTATATTTCAGTTTGAAGCAATCGTAAATGACATGTCCTTTCTTCTTGCAATAGGTACACATAGGAAGAGACAAGGATTTTGAATCAAGTTTATCAGAAGCTTGATTTTTAAAAGTTGTGCCAGATTGAGTTTCAGAAGGACTGGTATTAGGCTGACATACTTTTCTACTAGCAGACGGTTGAGTGGAAGACTTGCCTACAAAAGAAACTGTATGAGTTAAGAAACACTCATCATCAGCACGAGCAGCATTTTTCCAAGGTTTCGATCTTATGCTCGTCAAGATAAGTCCAAATGTCACTATGGACACAGTTCCTAAACTCTTTAACTAACATGAGTCGTCTGAGACTTTCGTAATCTTTATTGACCTTTCTAGAAGAGCACCACCTATCAAATTTTTGTGCTTTTTCCCATGCAAATTGTACATAGGCCTGGTCAGTTGAGTCTCTAGAATTCCTGAATTTGTGCTGATAAGCCTCGGGGACTAACTCATAACCCTTCAAAATAGAGTTCTTAACCACATCATAGGCAGCACTCTGTTCTAGTGACAGTGAAAAATAAATATCACTAGCTCTACCAGTAAGTACACTTTGTAATAGTAGAGTCCATTACTCCCGTGGCCACTTCAAATTTTCCGCAATTGTTTCAAACGAGGAAAATATTTGTCTACTTCTTTTTTCCCAGAAAAGGGGGTGCTAGCTTGACATTTCTTAAAACATCAAAAGTAGGGGAATGTTTTCCATTTGCCAGCTCTAATTCTTTTAACGGAATTTGAAATTCCCTTTCATTATTTTCTCTTTGCATTTGCATCTGTCTGATTTCTTCAAATTGTAACTGCATTTGTTTCTCTCTCTCCTCCTTCTCAAATTGTTTATCTTTCTTTCCTGTCTCTCCCTCTCCTCTTTCTCAAAGTGCAACTGTTTATCTTTCTCTCTTTCCTGTCTCTCTCTCTCCTCTTTATCTTTCTGAAACTGCGTTTGTCCTTCCTCCCTTTTTCTTTCCATTTGTATCTTTTCTATCTGAAACTGATCCTGTCTTATCTCTAATTCCAACTTTTTTAGCGATACTTCCATTTTGAAAAAATTTCCAACCTGTCCTAGGTAAAATTAAAAAAATTCTCTACTTTTGATGATATTGTAGAAAAGCCTGTTGATTTCATTAAAGATTTGAAGCAAAATGTGAAATAATACTTGGGATTTAAAAATTTCTGAAAACTAGGGGAATTTAAATTTCAAAAAAAAATTTCTGAAATATTTTAACCAAAATTCATATATCCCAAGGACGAGGACACAATTCTCTTTGTTACGTGTCTAGGCCCGAACAAAAATAACACAGAGAAGAGTTAAGCCAACAAGCTTTGTAAAATTTAACAAATAATTTATTTCCCTAGATAAACAAGGTAAAAATACGAGAAAAGGACTTTTGGTTTATGAATCTAATCCAAAATTAATCCTAGAATTAATAAATATTTGTCCTGACAATAAAAAGTCCTAAGTAAATCACAGTTCGAATCCCGATGAAGTTCCAAGATGGAAGAAGATGACGTCTTCTATAACCTGTTTTGTGTTGACTTGTCAACAGTTCCTGGTTGAATCACCAAGAATAATAATCCTCCTTTAGAATTCAGAATAATTTCCTATAAATGTCTTTGTCCAGGAATTTGAATGAGACCAAGTGGTTTCCAGGGAAATTAAATTATTAATTCAGAAAGATAGAAAAATTCAAATCAAACTGGCAACAACAAAAAATACCTTTCAGCTCCGAAGGTATTAATTAAGACTGAATTAAATCACTTTAATAAGATGAGGTATAACCCAAACTGATACGCAGTTCAGACCATCGTGATGGGTCACGTGATCACTTAGTCCGAGCAATGCAAAAAGGCTGCAAGTCTAGTATCACGTAGCCCAGATATGGCCTTGACTGAAATCAGTGATT
>JAECUM010016545.1:0-28574 GCA_016617855.1 Megalonaias nervosa | reverse complement strand
AAAAAAAACCCACTCTGAATAACGATTTAACAAATAGATATGGAAAATCATGGGCTCAGGTACCCGTGTGGTCTAAGATGCTCGCCTTTAAAATCACTGAATATTCTCACCTCGCTCGCTCCGCATGACTCGAATCTCGGGCTCGGCGAAGCTGTGTATTTGAGAAAGGTTGCCAGCAACGAACGTTACATACAGGAAACAAAGAAAAAAAAACAGAAGTGCCCCTTTTAGTAAGAGATGATGAAGGTATTATGACAATGCTACTGGCTAACGCGGTAGTACAGTTCAAACCGATATTTCTAAAAGGGACATAACAATACACGGGCAGGTTCAGGTCAAATGTTGGGGGGTGGGGGGCAAAATTTCGAAAGGGCTCTGACCTTCCTCGAAGGGCACCAAAGCAATAGTATATGTGTATATTTATTCAGTGTGCATAATACCCAATAAACGTGCGCAAGAAAAGAAAATACCGATGGTAAAATTTCGAGGGACAAGTGACTGTAAATTTATGTGTATACGTTTTCTTTTTGCAACCGCAGGGGGTAGGTCCGGATCACAACCCATCCGGCTCTGCAATGTCAAGCACTGCAAAACAAAATACATTAAGGGGAACACAAACACAAAACTAACACCTGCGAGTTATCAAGATTAAAACGATTAACATGCAAACTTTCATTACAAAAGTACTTTTCCCACAGCAAATGTTAGGGGTGGAATCGAGTAGCGAGCATGTTAGGAGGACCAGCCTACTAGGAGCTAGGTGTCGCATCTGCCTGCCATGCTACCATCCCACATGCCCGAAATATTCTACCCTCTACTTTCTGCATTTTTGTTCTCCTTCTAAGTGACTTATTTCTTTCCCGCAGAATAAAAATAAGAGAAATAAGACGACTGAAAAAGGTAATCTATCAAAGTCAATACCAACATAAACACTTATCGGTAAATAGTATTCAATACGCACACATACTTGGACAAAATCCTGATCCCAGGCAAGATCACTGACTTTATCAGGGAAAAGAAACCTCCTCAAGAGTCTATTGCCTGAGGAGTGGAGTACGAGTCTTGTATACAAAAGATATTTTAGGCATGGACAAGGAACGGGACGAAACCTGGAAACAGAAATCCAGCCAGGTACGGGTCCCTCAAAAAGAAAAGATCAACCTGAATTCAAAAAAGATCAATGTAAAAACAATTCCCTTCAAAATTCCTTTTAATTTTTCACGATAAACAAGACAACAATATATACTCGGGAAACATGAATGTGTAAAATAGCTTTTCAACTTTTGGGCAAAGGCGGTGGTCACCTCAAGAACTTATCAGTTTACATAAGTAAGGGTCCAAAGGGTGTACACAAATAAAACAAAGATGTCAAGAGAAAAATGACATAATTTGCCAGAAAAAAACGTTCACTTAACTTGAGTAGAATACGTTCAGAGGATACCCTGAATATTGTACAAAAACTATACTGAGAATTATAGCCATACTATTTATATTCGTTCTGTCAGTTTTTACTGCAGTTTTCTGCACACGGTTTAGGACTGCTGTTCTTCTTACCCAGACCCCAGTGAAGAATCCACTTTCTAGAGACTAATTGTCCAGACCTTGAATGTCAAACTTTTACAGGCTAAATAGTCGTAAATTTGATTAAAATATATTAAATGCTATACAATTTGCATAATTACTTTGAAGGAGCAAATGACTAAAACCTGGCCTTCTATTAATAAAACATTTCAAGTAGAATTGTGCTAAAGAGTCACGCTGCATAAATCATAGTTCCAACCCAGCAACAAATTCCAAATTTACAGAGTTATTTTAACGGAAATTCCAAAAGCTGCATATATTTTCACCGGTTATGATAAACTGCATGCGAGAAATCTGATCTCAAAGTTTCGGGTAATTCTTATTTTAAGACCTGAACGTTTTTATGAATTCTGGGCCAAGGCATCTCATTCAAATAGTCATGGCAATTCATGTTGTTTTTTTTTTTTTCCTTGTTAAAGTTAAGGTCAAAACCAGCACTTACAGTGTCAAGAGCGTATTCAGAGCTCTAAAACCTTATGTTGTGCTGTGTCGAACATTTGCACGCTTTATAAAGTGAAAGTTATCAGTACTGGATATCTGATGTATAGAATTTGTGTACAGATACGAAGGTAAATATAACTCAAATGCATAAGCATAATCACTTTTCAGCAACAGTGACCTTCATCCCTAGAGTTTGATTCTCATACCATTACATTTGATTTCTGGTAAATAACTCAAGTTGTGTTAAATATATTTCAATGCAACTTGAGGCATATTTTTCATTGAGCTAACGGAAAACCCTACCATTGTTACTGTATGTAGGTACGAGGCAAGAACGTTGTTCTTAAAATAGAATTTGCCTTTGAAAACGATTGCGAGTAATAATTTCACTACAATACATAGAATATTTAGGAAAGTTGTAACATAAATTTCGCATTAGAAACTAACAATGTTGTTGCAAGATCAGGTTTACTGTTAGTGGAATTGCTAATTTCAACAACGCTTAGAACAAAATGAGAGAGAGAGAGAGAGAGAGAGAGAGAGAGAGAGTCATGGTCATAAACTCTGGAGGTCAACAGTTATATGAGCTGTATTTGTTTTAGCATGTAAAGAAAAAAGTTAGTTTTATTTAACAATCCATTTTATATGCTCGTTCAAACAAAATATTCATGAACAAAGACAGCCGTTTTCTTCCATTGTCTCATATACACAAAATACATAGTTTTGTTTATGTTTGTTTTTAGAACTATACTAAATTTCTTAGAATATGGTGTTTGTGGGTAACAATGGTTATAATGGTTTCCGTTCAATCTGTGCCGATTCGATTTTTCCACCAGAAGGAGTGAAGATAAAAATATTATAAAGCTGATAGGAGATCAGATCTTACAATTTCAGTGACTGTATTTTTTTAGAGCTGTATTAGCCTGTTATGTATATCTATATTGCGTGTTTAAGTTTTGGTCCATGACTGATGATTCTGTTTCGATAGAGCTATAAAATAGCTTGTTTACTAGTTTTAACCTACCCTTGATAATGAACCTGTTTACAGTTTGGGGTAATGTTCTGATTGGATGATTGAGTATTGCCATATATGCTACGTGGGGATGAGTCGTAAAATATGCCACGTAGTGATATATTGCAATAAAAAGTCGTAATAGAGTCGTGGAGATGTATATGAAGACAGATGTGGACGATTATTTATATTCCTATTATTGTTATTGTTTTAATCTCAATATGCAGATGTATTTAATGTTGTGTTTATATTTATTTGAGAGGAATAATTTATTTGAATTACTTACTTATTATCATATGACTGTATGGACTAAAGAAATAAGTTGGGATTATTGTGTAGCTCATTCAAAGAAATTCTAGACAATGTCACTGTAACATATAGAAACTGCAAGCACTTCAGCATATTCAAGATTCTTGGCACTTCAGCACATTCAAGGATATTGGCACATTAGTACATTCAAGACCTGGAATTCGTTCAGAAGGTTATATTCTTTTGGACTTGTGGTAGAATTTTTTGGATTATTTTTTATTTAGTTCACGAGGCTGTAACTTCCTCCTAAAATTTCATTTTATAACTTAGATAATTACATTATTTGTTAAGTTTTAAACAACGTGTTGGTTTTGCTTCTTTCTGACCAACGAGTCCTAAGAAGCCAAAAAACTTTGAAAATATGACTCTCAATTTTGACCTGAGTAGCAATAGCAAGAACAACAATTTGCCCATATGCATATATAATATATTCAATCTTAAATGATACTAATAATTTCAGTTTAATATTCATGTATAAGAAGTGAATTTATTCAGTTTTCGGATCCTTGGGGAAATGCATCCAGAGTCACTCACCGATAGTCATATTGCATCACAGCGATTGCCGAAATGACGGAAACCATCTGGGTATGTTTGAAAAGTACACTCCCACAATTATATGTATAAAGGGAAACGCCTTGTGTCTTTTTTTGTGTTTGTGTGTGGAGGTGCTGTGTATATTTTGTATACATGAAACTATTTTTTTTATGTAACTATGTAACGTTTTTGTCATATACCTAACTAGATGCCTTATGCAAAATCTCTTAAGGGAGGAAATAAAGATTAGTGGAAGAAGAAATAGTCCATACATAAATATTGTTAATGTCAGCTGTGTTAGAAAGAAACATGTCGATACGACTATTATCTTCGGATGGTAGAGACAATATAATTTCCAAAATATCTTCCCTGGTGACCATATCCGATGGATATTATTTCTGTATAGAAGTACCTAGACATCAAGACAAACATTGCATATAATTTCATTACGTTTTACCCAGATATATTTGATCCTGCTGAATTGGCCATTTTTGTCTGCTCCGGTTGGGTTGGGGTGTAGTAGTGAAATGTGATTGGGTACGAGTAGGGATTGAGTTTAGGTAAAATCGATTTTTATAATCACGCCCCCTCTCCCGCCCCCGCCCCCCTGCCCCATCACAAAACCTTCCAACCCCGTCACCTTCTATCCGAGTTTGAGTTGAATCTCTTTAGATGGAAGTCCTTCCAGTTTACCCACTGGATTGTTTTATAGTACAGTTTACATAGCACATATAATCCAAACCCCCTCTCCACCCCGACTTCCCCCGACCCATTATATTTTGGTCATAGCTTTAACGTTGGTGTAGTGTATAACATAAGAAACATGTTGGCCAAGTGTGTTAATCAACAACATTCGTAACTGCAGAATGGTTGATTACTAAAAATTACAGACAATGAGGTTACTTCCACTGATGTCTAAACTCTGCTGATAACCCTTCATACCATTTCTGTATTTCTTCAAAGTTACAAATCGAGATCAAATCTGAGTGGTATGGTATTTTGACGTAACAAAAGTTTCTCTCATACATAATGCAAGAGTCAATTAAGAAAGGAACCCGAGCATTAACGCATGTTAAAGCACTTTGTTTCTTTGTTTGTTGTTGTTGTTGTTGTTGTTGTTGTTGTTTATCTAATTCGACGCGTTGGTCGACTTAACGATGGACATGTTTTCTTAAATTCAACATGCATGATGGTTTCTTACGTAAAGAAATCCATTTACAATGTTGTGTGATTATGGTGAAGGCCATTTTATGTTTTAAATGATCTTTTAGGCAAATTTGAGATTATATGAGGACAACATATAGAACAGCATGAAAGCTTTACTCACACAGTAAGCTTGCGAAGGACATTATATATAAACGATAGGAAATGGCATGTTGATCCAATATGAAATTCGATCTATTTGTTCGAAGAATCAGTGTTCATGCCCCCCCCCCCAAAAAAAGTGAACTTTATGTTCCCTCAAAATCAGTTGGATATAAGTGCAGATAGCACCACCAAAGATGAAAGGTATGTCGCAATTCCGGCCATTTCCTTATATTCACTCTTCATCTCAAATGGAAAACGAATTCATGCAAACTGTGTCCTAAGAGAAAAAAAGGAACATAGGCTTAGTAATTGGTCTCATTCCTTTTCATACCAGCAGATGGTGTGTATCTAAAAGGTCAAATTCAAGCCTTAGATAAGATTAGAGAAAAAAAATCTATAAATTCAATTTCAACTTATTTAACATTAGTTTGTCAACTATATTGCAGCTTTAAAACATTAAACCAGACTCCACACATTTTGTTGTATTTCGGGTTTGATTCGTGTGCAGCAAATTTAGAACCCTGTTTCCATTCTGCAGTAATCGCGTTATTTTGTTTGGATTTTGTGAGATTTATTCTTCTTCTGTTTTTCCCCTACAGAATTATAAAACTCCGCAGAGCCGTCGAAACAATTATGAAACTATTAGTCATACATTTCCTCACTCTCAATGAAATCCAAAGAGACATTTTTGACTCCATTTGCTCGCTCTTATTACAAAATCACAAAAGTCCAACATGAAAATATGCAAAACATTTTCATAATGATCTATCTATCTATCTATCTATCTATCTATCTATCTATCTATCTATCTATCTAAAAACAGTCTAGATACGACACATGCTTAAATATGTTTCAGGAATTTTTTCTTTTCAAAATGTGCTGTATATGGTACATATTTCAATGTTAGTGTGTGGGAGGACAACGCCTGACTGGTTGGATGAAAGTTGGGAGGGACTGAGAGGATAATGGAAAGATGGTAAAATATGCTTAACTTATATATAGGTCGACAGTGATTATATCCCAGGCCTTTTGTTTAAACCCAGGCAATTGATCATTTGCAACCTTTTCTAGAAAGAAAATGGGAGCCACGGTAGCTCAGTTGGTAGAAAGTTGGACTCGTAATCCCCACTCAGTCAAGCTCATGTCGGCTGTCTCGGAGTTTCCTTGGAAAAGGCACTTGGTAAGATAGCAAACACGAAACAAAACATTAAGGGGAAAGTGGGTGGGGTGGGGACTCCAGGCTGTGATTGCATGGATTGTTAGAAAGAGCTGTAGTTACAGTTTGTAAGCACGTTAACCGTTGTCGACGCGGATAAATGAGAGAGAAAAATATAGATAGATAATCGGCCTTTAACCGAAAACAACTATAGTAAAAGCAGAGACAACGAAATGGAACCCTATCTAAATATATCAAGATCCGAAAAGATCACTAATTAAACATTGGAGAAAAGTGAAAAAGAATATATTGAAACAAATGTACAAATTGATTAAGCAACCATGTAGATGATGTATAAAACTTGCCCGGAGGGGTGTGGGGTGTGTGCGACTGTCTAAAGAAGTATGAATGCAGATAAACCGAAACAAACTCTCGCTGGCTTTTTGGAAGGAAGGTGCGATATTGAGAGGGTTGTACAATGGAAAACAAAATGCTAAATATCTTCTTAAAGGAAAACTTCTGGTAACTGCTTGTGACAAACCATTGTATTAAATGTAAAATTTGTAGAAAAAGTGGCTCTTACCAAAGTATTTTTTTTTTCTTTTCAGCAGTTTTGTTAGGGACAATTTCTCTATTTCCTTGCCGTAATCATCAACTTTCACTTTGCACAGAATTTTGCCATACTATGAAAATAGTACTTTTTCGCACTTGAAACACTGTTCAGAACTCAATATACTAAATCAACTCCTATAGTAAACTTATGGCAGCACACGATATTCAAAATTAGATTGATTTATTTTCTGATTGGTCATGATCAAACCTACACGCAGCATAGACTCATCCTCGATGCAAGCTCTGCGTGGTGAAAACGAGATGTCCGCTGCAACGATATTTTTGTCATCTTCATGCGCATGTAATGCTTTATATATACACCGTGCCTAACGAATCAGGTCCTGGTCCCTAAGTCAAGTCTATACAAATACTAAATTTACATCAACAGTATCTTGTCACTTTCTTTCGCAAAAACTTTACATTTCATTATTAATTATGGGCCATTGAAACTAATATACTCTATGTTACGGTTACCTATTTCTAGATTGGTCCATAGTTGTGCATGTAATTAGTATCGCGAGTCCAATAGTCTACATGTATACCGGCTAATCGACATAATGTTAGTCGGTAGAAATTGAATTTAAGTTTTGATAGTGACTGCAAAGTATAGATTCAGTTTGGATACAATTAGGTTTTACATAAACAAGAACACGTCTTAGCAGTATCTAGAAGCAGCTTTAAGACTTTTCTTTTAATTTTATGCAACCAATCATTCATGTCTCTTGTAGTGAAAAGTGATAGGTTCGCAGATTAGGATGCGTCAGTGTGTGTGTGTGTGTGTGTGTGTGTGTGTGTGTGTGTGTGTGTGTGTGTGTGTGTGTGATTTTTAACGTAGCTTTAACAATTATTCAGTCATATCGCTACGATGTCTGTAGTGTGGCAGTTTACAGTGATGTCGAGCACTGAGGAATCATAATGCAGACATGTAGCATGATGTCCCACCCAGTTACATTATCCTGACACCAGGCCGACCAGTCCTAACACTAACCTCATAATGCTGAGCGTACAGCGAGGCAGCCGTTTTTACCGTTTTTATGTCTTTGATATGACTCTGCCGGGGTTCGAACCCGCGACCTACCGCATCCGAGGCGGACGCTATAACCACTATGTTTGCTTCATTACAACAAGAATGAACTTTTAAAAAATGTGCCATCTCTAACTTTTTTAATTGGGTTTTCTGATGATTCTGCAGTTGGGCTTAATATTGGGGGGGGGGGCAGGGATAAAGCTGAATTTGTAACCATCAGTTAGTGCGGATGATATCATATATGCATATTTTGTTTTGATTTATTATCTGGTTCTTTTAGGCTTGATTAAATTATGGAAGGGTGTATTTGCTTTGCTATAGAACCAAAACCTTTCAGAAAACTACTAATTTATTTTTCAATCTACGTCTTTATAATGGTTTCCAAGACAACTTATCCAATGTCGAGGTCATACTTCCTCGCATATAGTCATAATGGGATGTTACAAACCTGGCTGTTCGTTTTCTGGATTCTTTTAAATTTCATCTTCTAAACCCTGGGAATGGGGGTCCCAACCTGTACAAGAGTATTCTAAAATAGGTCTAACTAAACCTTTGTTAGCGAGTTCTTTCGCATGTTATGGGCAAGATGACAAGATAGGTCTTTATTGGCCTAAAGTTCGAGTTGAATTTGATGGTTCCATTTCAGATCACAAGTACTTGTGACCCTTAAATATTTTGTTTGATTGAGGCTTTCTAACATAAATACGACATATTGGATTTATGTCATTTCTTTCTTGTCAATATGCATATGCTGCTTTGTTAGGTTGGAATCGCATGCCACATTTTCGTACCCATCGTCCAAGCTTTTGTAATGTCATTTGCAATATCGTAGTATCCGGCTCGGTTTTGATTAATCTGTAGCATATACAGTCATCTGCGACTAGTCGACGTTCTTCGTCAATTTCAATTAGGATGTCACTGATATGCTTGGAGAAGAGTCTTGGTCAAAGTGTTGTTCCTTGCGGTACTCCAGAAGATACGTTGTACCAGTGTTATGTACATTTAATTTGCACTGTTTGTTAGTTTCTTTTATGTTTCATTATATGCTATTCTAAAGTAACATTGTATATTGGACTTAACCTTGTCCAAAATCAAGTTTATTTTCTACTTGAACTGAATTGTTATATATTTTTATTTTATTCTGTAAACAACTAATACATAGCTAAAATATTCTCTCTATGCATGGGTTTATTATCAGGATCATTATTAATAGAAGCAAACATGTTATTTTGGGTCTAGGTCTATGTTATTCGGATTCCACTACAATTTACATGACATTGTCGAGGTTATATATTATAATTTTAGTAACACACTTTCTAATAATAAACAACATTTTATCTTGTAATCATTCAGAACTTTCTAGAAGGTTATTTTCCATCAGATAACGTTAGTTTGTTTGCTGTTGGGTTTTTTTTTGTTGTTTTTTTCTTTAAATTGTGAACTGAGGTCAAGTATGGGGACTACTATACAACCTTGTCACTGGAAAGATTATTTACTCGTGCTAAATAATCAATTTGTTTTTTTTTTGTTGTTGTGTCCATTATTCATTTGGAATTTATTTCTTCAAATTATTTAATTCAATGATTCTTTTCTCTGGAAATAGAGAGTGCTCATAAAAAATAATATTCTTGGATAGAGACATTCATTAGGATTTACAGTGAATTCAAACCTGGAATTTTATTACAAACGACTGTTGGTACATCAGCATTATACAGGTCATCACAGACACATCAATACCTTCAGCATTGGACTTAATTTGGATTTCTACTAAAGTTTATTCAGAATTTTAAATTATTAGGACTTGTGTCTGTAATTCTAGGATTATTTTGGGTTTTAATTTGTAATACCGTGAGTTCTTTCTTTCAATTTTCACTTTGTATTCAAGGCAAGTAAATTATTTGCTGAATATTACAAAGCTTGTTGATTTTCACTTTTTTCTCTTACTTATTTTAAGAGCATAGACCCGAAACACAAGCCAGATTTGGGACCATTTGTCACTACATATTAATTTCGGAAATATTGAAAGCGCCTATTCAGCGTTGAGCTTTGTTTGCAACTCCACAATGAAATGTTGACTCTAACAATTCATGGGAGACATGTCAAAAGGTTTTTTCAAAGTCAAAAATACAAAATGTCTACTTGGTCACCTCTATCCACATATTTATCCCGATCAATAACTCAGCAAGGTGTGTTTCGAACTGGGCAATTTCCGTAAGGCATGCTGTTTATCATATAGTTATCCAAGTTCTTCATGATGTTATAACAGACAATACGTTCAAGCTCTTTTCAAAGAACACTGGTGAGTGACATTGGGCGGTAATTACTGGCCATTGCATGATTGCCTTTTTGCAGAAGTGGCCATGCCATTTCCTTGCCAGCTACCAATCCTTGTGATGTTGTACATGTCCAATGATTGTTAAAAGGTGTGTAAGTACATGTACTTGTGCCAACTCAGAAGATAGTGTCTTAAGTACTTTTTGAATTTATCATCAGCTCTTCAAGTTTTTGATAGGTTTAAACCATATAGCAGCTTTTGAAGTCCTAAACATGTTATTACTGTAATACTCATTTTTGGTACCTTTGGGAATATACATGGCGAAGCCATATTACTATAGTAGTTAAAACAATGTGGAATTGTGTTCATTGTCTCAGCCTTCTCTGTATCGGTTTCAACTAGTCTGGTGTCTCTCTTTGGTGAATGAATGCCATGTGCGTCTTGCTCTTAATGTATTTTCGGCATGATTTAGAATCTAATGTTAGGTTTCCACTCATGCTGTTGATGTAGTTGTGTAAAATTTAAATTTAAAAAAACAAACCACACCCCCACCCCCACCCCAAAAATGAATCATTCAGCTCTTACCCGTTTCCATTTTTTCCAAAAATTTTCATTGCCGGTATGAGCTCATATATGGGTCACTCTAGAGTCAGATGGGAATTTTGTTTTAAAAATTACGCCATATTGTAGGTTCACATGAGAAGCACTCTAGAGCCAAACGGGAATTTAACATTGTGTGTTCCTGGAGCCAAACGGGAATTTAGCATTGTGGGAATGATAATGTTATTATTTTTTTAAAATTAAAACCCAATACGCCACATTGACAATCCAGCTACCTGTTTTGTTTATAGTACGATACACACGTCCCATAATCCTGCAACCGCCTTTTGACCACTATCCAAAGACACATCCTACAATCCAGCAAACTGATTAAAATCAGATCGCTGCTGTCCAATGTGAAGATATGACGACGACCGCTTAGGGGTCATGTTCTGGTGACCTTTGAAGCAGCCAATAGAAATGCAGCTTTCAAAAATCTGACTGTGAATCATATCTCTCGGTACACACAGATGTTCTTCATCCACACTGTTCAGTCTCCAAACGCAAAGATATAAGACTTCATCTGACTGGCTGATAAAATTAGCGATTGTGGTAATAACATGTGTTACCAGATTCAGAACATGACCTCTAAATGGTCGCTGTCTGATCTTCACGTACAACAGTGGAGATCTGATTTTAATCAGACTGACATTCCAGCAACCGCTTTTTGATCACTGTTCAAACATACAATCCTGCTATCCTGCGAATGGTGTCGGAATGTTTATACACATGTGCTATACTTGCATACACACAAACAGTAGAGAACAACAGAGGGTTTTGATTGATGCAGATCTATAATTTAAAAAAAAAAAAAAATATTCATGACTAAAAACTGTAGTGATTATTTTTAGTTGAAAATTCGTACGTTCATAGGTTCTGTGTTAAGATATTATGAATGTAAAATTGCATAGTATCTATAAATAGATGCTGACGCACGTGTTTACTCTTACTAACAATAAAATTAGTAAATCTATTGACAAGTTTTGGGTTGTTTCCCACTGGTCAGGTCGGTTATGTGGGTTCTTAGAAGAAATGTTATTTCCCATTTGATACGTTAGATCACCTGAACAGGTATTTTGAAATATTAGATTAAGTAGTTAGATCTGTACCGTGGGGTGTATTGCGACAAATAGTCGTAATAGACTCTTCACGGTTCACTTAAGAAAAGAACTAAGCAATCAAATTCATTCCTATTTTGGGTTCTAATTTCATATGTTAAAATGAGTTTGCAAATGAATTTTATGTTGTATTTAGATATTATCTGAGAAGAAAAACAGTTGTTTGGATTATTCAGTGGAAATAGAACGGGTACGTTATTTATTATTGCTAAAGAATAAAGACAGCTATTGAAAGTTTTCATTTCTCAGAGGTCAAGGTCATAGTCATGTATTGGAAACAATACATTTGCTGGGTCAAAGAAACCCAAGTCAGATTTTATGGAGAATTATAAGCCATTCATGTCAAAAGGTTCTACATCACTTATTGGTGATTCGGCCAATCCTATCCCTATAAAAATATTAAGGGAAGCAGGGGCTTCTTGGAATATTTTATTATCAGGTACTCTGCCTTTGTCTGAGAAGTTTTCTTCTGATGAAAGTGTTATTGTTTAGGGAGAAGAGTGCGTTTTTCTTCAAATTATACTCCATAACGTTAATTTGTATTCACACCTAGTTTCAGGACCAATGATTATTAGCGCTGTGAGTTCCTTGCCCATTGAGGATGTTCATTATTGCTAGGCAATGACTTAGCTGGAGATAAGGTTGTGGTTAATCCACTTGCAACTGACAAGCCTTGTTTGGGTAAAATAGTTGATCATATTGAAAATGAAATCCCTTATTTATACCCTGCTTGTGCAGTTACTAAGCTATGGCAAAAAGCGCTCTTGAGAAAGATGTTTTTCAGGAAATTATTCCTTTGGCTGACACATACATTGGTCAGACTTTTGATGAGGTCACCTTTGCTCCTGTTACTGATCAATTAAAAGGTATTGATCATTGTTATCATATTTTAACTACTCATTCTCTTACTTCTAATCAGGCAAATGACATTCACTTGCCTTCGAAAAGGAACAAGATCCTGATATCTCCTGTTTGTTTCAGAGGGTTATTAGCAAAGCTGATTCTGCAGATGTAACAAGGGGGCCCCGAGTGGCCGAGTGGTCTAAAGCGCTCTCCGTTACGGATCACTGCCATCTCACCTCTGTCTGCGTGGGTTCGAGTTTAAGATTCGGCGAATGTGGATATGTGAGAAAGCCTGCCAGTAGCTTCTCGTGGGTTGGTGGTTCTTTCCGTGGATTTCCCGGTTTCTTCCTCCACCATTAATACTGGCCGCCATGTATAGCCATGAAAAATGGCGTTAAGCCCCACAACAACAACAACAACAGATGTAACAACTTGATATTTTTGGAAAATGGGGTCCTTATGATAAAATCGAGACCACCCGAGGCACCCGCTGGAGAAGAGTGGTCAGTGAGCTATCACATTGTTGCTCCTACGTCATATAGAAAGACATTCCTAGTTTAGCTCATGAAACTATCTTGGCTGGTCATTTAGGAGTCAATGAAACCTATTAGAAGTTCTTGCATCAGTTTTTCATCTTACATCATGTTTCCAAATATTGTAGATCTTGTTTAATTTGTCAATAGCCGGTTTAAGTTCTTTTAAACTAGTTTTTGGACATATTATCCATGGACCATTGGAACTGTTAAAAGAAAATTTTTTTTAACAGAAGAATCCGACATGAATCTTTTAAATTATATCTCTGATAGTGAAGTAGCAAGATATAATCTTCTGTCTGCTCACTCAAAATTACAACTAAGGCAGGTCAAAAGTACAAAAGTAAGAACTCTTCAACCTGGTGATAAAGTTCTGTCTCTTTTGCCAATACTTCAAAATCCTATACAGGTCAGATATTAATTGTCCTTATAAAGTTAAAAAGAAAATGACTTTGGAAATGTTTGGATTATTCAGTGGAAATAGAAAGTGTTCACTGGACTATAATTTGATTTTGGAACTATTGTGAATTATTCAAAAAAGTTCTGGACGACACCATTTTGACACATCAGGATTATTGGCAGACAAGTATATTCTTGGATCTGAAATTTATTTTGAACATTTCATTCTTCTGGACCTTAATATGACCTTTTCAGGATTAGTTTGAAATCAGTTCATAATTTTGTGTTACTCTTAGATTTTCTTTTTAGAACATTGATAATTAAATTGTTTCTTAAGTTTAACAAAACTTGTCAGTTTTTCTTCTTCCTGTGACTTAATTTATGACCACAGAGTTGTAACAGTTACTGATACAGGTGACAGCCCTCTACCCAACATGACTTAGTCCTCATATCACATGAAATCACACATGTATGCATGTGAACTATGGATTATAATCAATGAAAGTTACCAACTGGCATCCATGCATGAGAATAGTCATGTAGAGTAAAAGACTGAATTAAACTAGCAACCAACAAAATACCACTCTTACCACTCTACTTGAAAACGTCTTTGCAATTGTGACATGATAAATACAATGCACAGTGCTTGATTTTGGTATTTATAAACCTCTTTTTATTTTAAAAGGAAATTACTTGACTTGTACTGTCTGTAAATCCACAAACCCCCTGGTTTCGTATATGTGCACCGAGGTGCCGGTGGTTTTCCATTTCAACCAACAGAAATTCGAACTCGGACATGCTAATTATTTGATCCTCAATAGCCATCGAGTAGAGTTATTAATCGTACTGAGACTATTTTGTGCTGCCATGAAAAGTTCAGGATAGACACGTATTCCAGAATACAGCCATAACAAAATAATTTTACCAGCATCATCTGCGACACTGGTTCCTATCGATATAGCCGACAATTCCACTGGGTGTAGATATAATAGTCGATGTGGTTGCGATTCATACCCCACTCAGACCAAAAGTTGTTGCCTTGTCGATTCAACAAAAAGCATGTTACACATTTTAAGTTTACCAGTTCGATCTTCAAAATTCACAAGCTCACCTGGGTCAATGTCAGCAACAATGTGGCTGGTAAACTCAGTCAAATCTGATTTGGATATTTTAATGTCACCGAGGTGTTCGTGTCATTGGCTGCATTAAGCTCATCAAGCTGTGTTTGAGTCAACCACAGGGGGGCAATCGCAGTCAATTAAGTAAAAGAAAGCCTCAATTTGAGTCTGGGATCATACTTTTATATCCCTTTTTATTCTCGTAAGCTGGTTTTCATTAAGACCAACCTTACCTTCATGATGGGACATTATTATTAAAAATGCAACAGGTCTAATTACTCAATGTTCCAAAAGCATGTCAATGACCCTCATTTGTAAGCTCATGACCTCCAACAACAGAATCTTGTCAGAGTGGATCATAACTTATCATTTGTAACCACTGTCACATGCTGCATGTCCAAGCGCTTGAATGTATGTGTTGACTATGGACCACCTAAACAATTCACGTGCAGGGAAATTTGCATACCTATAATTGTTTTGATACGAACACAGTTGACATGAACATGCAATATGTTGTGAAGTCAAGCAACATTTTTTCAGAGGGTTCCTTATAACTGTTTAACCAGCGAGAAGCTTCAGTTACTTCCTATTTGTCAAATATCATCTTGCTACAGGTTTGGTCATTGTCTCGATTTATAATTTGAAAGGCAGGGAATATGTGTTTTGGTATGAAGACAATGCTGGGTACTTGCCCTGTAAACTGTCCCATATATGTCAGTTACTTGATGCATGTATGTGGTGAGTGCAAGGAACGATGGTGTTGACATGGCTCCAGACTTCACATGAAATCCTTAATGAGCCTCCCAATCTGATTAAAATCAATATCTCCACTGTTATACATGAAGATCTGACAGTGACCATTTAGGGGTCATGTTCTGGTAACCTATGTTATTACCACAATCGCTAATTTTATCAGTCAATCAGATGAAGGCTTATATCTTCACGCTTGGAGACTGAGCAGTGTGGATGAAGAGCATTAATGTGTACCGAGCGATTTGATTCACTTTCAGAGTTTTGAAAGCTGCATTTCCAATGGATAATTCATAGGTCAGCGGAACATGACCCCTAAGCGGTTGTAGTCAGATGTTCAAGTAGGACAGCAGAGATCTGGTTTTAATTAGATTGATTAGCCTCCATGAAGGTGTGCTTTATACTGCTTAAATCCACCATTAAAACTTGTTCTTACTCATGACTAAAGGCTTCTGAATCTACATTGTTAACAGGCGCATAGTTTAGGTTGCTGATATGTATAGTCGAGAATCTGCATTATCAGAAGTACTTTTGAAAACATGATAGTTGGGCCAGCAGATCTCACGGAATCATCACTGTATCTGGGTGAGTCCAATAATCATTGTGGTAATGTTAAGGTTGTCAAGAATAGCTTCGATTTCCTTCTGTCGATGGAATATTTTGCGCTGCTGAACAATGCCAGGATGCCATTGTTAATAAATCCAAATGTGGTATTGATGGGATAATAATTACTGACGACATTGTCTTGTGTTAGTTATCCATCAATTTCCAAGAAAGACTCATATGGAAGGATAAACCCAAATGCGTCATGCAATTCTAATTCTATTTTTGGTACTCTGGGACTCCTAGCCAGATACGAATAACAACTAATATTCTATATTACCAAAACTGAGTTTACCCCAGTATAGTTGATATTCCCGATCAGCCTGTGTTGCCGCTCACGGGATGCAACTTGGAAAAGATCGCCCATTCAAAACAGACTGGCAAAATGGTTCAAATGGCAACAAGGGGAAATGTGCATTTTATTTAGAACGCATCTTTCAAAGGTCCATTCAGACAAAGTATGGGTCCATTTTTCCAATGTCTCAAGAATCATTTTAAAGCTTTTGTAGATTTTGTCATTAACAGTCGTGGTGTCTTTATGGTTTAAGCTTATAAGTGAATCACCATAAAGCTATAAGGTTGTTATTTATAATCCATTCTCATCATGGTTAAGTGTCTGATTCAAATGCACATGGAAGAAATTATAAGCTTTAACTCCAGAGGTGCCTGTCTGATGTAATGCTGGTTTTAGACACATCTTTGAAAAAAGTTCCACCAGGTCTTTACGTGGCACGAATTCAACCTGAATAATTGCCTAACAGTTTTTAAGTCACCATGACGCTTGTGAAACTTATACATGTACTCCGGTACATGTAATTGCTGTGCTTTCTTGTGCCACTTGGTATTTGTAAATTATGCTTAAGCGCGACTTGTTTTACTCGTAATGCTGTCAGTGCATTTGGTTGATACTGGGCAACCAGTTCTGGCTGATCCGGGGGAAATTGTTGCACAACCAGTTGTGGTCCTAATAACGGAAGTCATTCAGTTTCTCACATATGGTCTGGTATTCATATCCCACACTCATGTGTGAGTTGTCTTAGCTGAATCAGTCGGCATACTGGTATATCAAGGAAAATCTTTCTCTAATTGCAAATTCCATCAATAATTTTGTTTTAGTTTGTTTACTCAATCAGGATCATAAACTGCAATCGCTTCAACCCTGGCTATTATTTCATCAACATATGTGTTTCCTCAACCGTGTTAATGTTACCGGGTATTTTTATTGACATATATCTTAGCGAATCTTTGTTGAAGTACACAATAATACTCACAAACAGATTCGCAAGGTCGGCAAAGCTTGTTATGTGATTTAACTCAGATGCCGCATTTAAGACACCTATACCAACATGTCATGTGAGTAATTGTAATTTACAGCATACGTAATGGCAAGTTCTGCTTAATAGTTAACATTTTCCAAGGCCAACACCTCTACAGTCATTACATACCAATGCCACTGAACTTGATACATTTACAAATTGTATTCTAACAGAAAAAGTCATCTGTGTTTTCATAAAAATCATCATTTATGTTTTTAATTGTTGTTTTGGGTTTAACACTACTTTTTAGCACATTACAGGATATAGATAATGACCAGATGAAGTACCTCGGAAAACCCCAATAAGAACAGCCAACCCATGGGAATCTACTGGCAAGTGTTCTCAGATACCCACACTGGCCAAGAATGTGACCTGAACCCAAGCAAAGGTGAGATGACAGTGATCAGCAAAGGTGAGCCCTTTAGACCAGTCGGTCACCCTGGGCCCCTCATTTTTTTTTTTGGATGATGGTGTACGTATCATCAGGCGTATGTGCTCCTCAGCATATACATATGGTCTTAAAAATACTCGCAGTGGACAGCATTTGATTGTATGGCCATTTGCTGTAAAATACACCGCTGTGAAAATAGTTTGCTAACCTGGGGTAGTGCATTTTAAAAACATTCGTACACCAGTCTGCATCAACCAAGGAATCAATGTCAAATATAGTTTTGTGTCTGAACATAATTTTCTTTAATTCAGTGTCTGATCAAATGACTGCATGCTGATTATTATGATCACAATGTATTATACCAATAAGTAAATGACCACCGCTTGTACAATTGCATCTGATGTTAAGTGTCAAGCACTGCTTGTATATTGACACTATAGCTTTTCTCTTTGCATGTGAGTCTCTTTCCACAAAACTTTTAACACTGCATCATTTGCTTAGATTCTTCATTGTCGAAAAAAGAATAATATTCATGGAAAGTTGTTGTTCGTAATTCAATATATTAATGCTAAAGACATCTCTCTCTAATTAACTCATTCTTGATGATCTTCAGTCTTAGGCTACTATATTCACTTTATGTTTCAAATGTCATCACTATCATCATCATTGCAGTATTTATACATTTTGATTTGTCTAAATGTCAGCTACTTCAGTTTCTTCCTGTACAATATCAAAGAAGAACTTTCCAGGATTTTTTTTCTCCCAAGTCATGTTTACTGGTTCATCATTGCTACTCCAAGACAATTTCTAAGTTGAATAAATTATCAATATGTCCAGGCTATGTCTTTAACAAGTCTCTGACTAATCTTTATTTTACATTTAAGCGAAACAGTAATTTAATCTTTTTCTGTAACATTGTGCACAATTCACTGATCTGGTAAAATGAAGCCACAATTTGATATGTCAATGCATTCTTTCAAAATACCATACATATCAATCTTGACTTTCTGACATTTATACATAGTGCGGTAATTGTTTAATATAAAAATATCCTCTGCTGCAGTTGGTAAAAATAATTTCAGACTAACTCTGCCACAGAAAATAAAATCATGGTAGTGGCAATATTCCTATTTCTGCAGTTACACAAGAATTTGAATATACAGACACAATCAATAATATAGGCCTGATTGAAAACTTCAGCTATGTGTGTAATGCAGTAGGGGTCACTTTCTTTACCACACACGCATTGATGCAGATCATGGTCATAATGAAAAATTGTTTATACAAGTAAAGTCATGGGAGTCTTCTTGTCCATCTTCTTCTGAATAAGACTTTGCCAGACTCTTTGCATGTGCACCTGGGCTCAACTGATCTACTTATTTTGTTTGGTTCATGAGTCAAGGACTGGTGGTAAGACTAATGAAAGCACTGTTTTACATAGGAAAACCACAGATGTGAAGGAATACAACCTTCCGATTAGAGATGTTGATGAGAAAGAAAACATGAACAAGATTGAAAGAAAGAAATGTGAAAGAGCATGTCAATACAATTTATTTTCAACAAATAAAAAATGTCTTTTCTTTTTTTAAAATGCACCATATTTAATAATAAGAATAAGCTTCTCTAACTCAAAACCACAAAACAAACATGCAATGTTTAAAACATGAACATATTTACAAGGTTGACAAGTTTGGTTGAAATTAGCATGTCAGATTAATATAGCAGCTGCCAACAGATACAAGACGATGCACGATGGATAAAGGGCAATACCAAAAGCACAAACAAAAGGCGTTAATAGCAAAAGCTCACTTGGCTTTACAGCCAAGTTAAGTAAAACAAGAGCTCCTTCAAGCAATGATACTCCACTGGCCAAAATGAATTTCCAGGAACCAAAGACAGTTAACTGATGGGTGTGAAAACTATCTCCGATACTCTGGAGGAAAAAGACAATTTTCAAAATGGCCACCATGGCAACCACAATGGATGCAAGAATGGGGCCATTTTTGATGTTAAGTCTTCTGGTGAAAACACTATGATGACATGACCATTCATTCAGGAAGAGTAGCGATACAATGTTTTTCATGATGGTCATTGTAGCAATCATACTGTCTGTGCAGATTGGCATCATTTAAGACCAACGTTATGTCATAGGGCTTGAACCTCAGTAACAAGACCAGGTAAAACCAAACAAGCATTCAAGTCTTCCAACATATAAATTTACTTCTACCATAACATCACTGAATTGAACACATTTATTATTCCAAATATTTTTAAATGTAATCCTGTGAACGTATAATATCACTTAAGTCCTTGAAGGTTTCGCATAATCGGATAGAAGTTATGTATTCAAATCCTTGAATAAATTCATGTAATCTTCAAAGTACTGTTTTAATTAAATATTATCTACTCTGCTATATCCAACGAAAATATTATAAATGAAGCACAAGTTCCTTTCTGACTTTTACAAAGCTGGAATAACTGAAGAATAAAATAAGTTGTGTATACTGTCATTAAATAATAAATATATATGCACCAAATCAACAATGTCTGAATCATGATAATTTCTCAAATAATTAAATCGTATTATTTCACAATATATATAATGCAAACAGTCATAATGTATCAGTCTTGTTCTGACCTTCTTAAATTACTGAACCTATCAAATGCTATGGCATGCAAGATAGCTCTCTACAGGGCAAATGCACTACTCTTTCCATGTGATGTTTATGTAAACTCCATTAATTTTTTCATGGCATTCTTCACTGGCTTAGTTGTTGATTTGACCTTAGCAATTTGGCCTTGTTTTGTATGAATGAAATTCCTATGACGTACTGTACATGTACTTTACTATCGTGCTAACTAGTCACTGAATTAAAGAATTTAAAATATAACTGTCATAGGCTCAAATGGCTTACATGAAAACTATAATTAAAAAGATGACACTGAGAGCTGTAGCACCAATAAGACATCTTATGAAGTGTTTTTGGAGAAAACCCATGCTGATATGATCATCCATTCAGAAGCAGTAGTGACTGCAAGATTTTTAAGATGGCCACCATGGTGGCCATATTGTATGTCAGATCTGCATCATTTTCATTCTGGAACAAACATACAACAAAAGGAAGTCTTTTGGTGAAAATGCTGCCATGACTTTCTGTTTAGATGAAGAAGCAATAACAAGATTTTGTGATGGCTGCCATAGTGGCCATTGTGGATGCCACCTCCGCAATGTTTTCATTTATGACCATTAAAAGCCTTTTGATGAAAACCAAATGTCTATATAACTATCCATTCAGAAGAATGCAAAAAAATTTTCAAGATGACTACAATGGTAGCCATGCTGATTGGAAGATTGGAACCATTGTCATTTAGTTTCATATAGGCTTGATAATAAGTCATCTGGTGCAAATCACATGTCAACATGATTTTCCATTTATGAGATGACAGTGACAAGGTTTCTATGATGGCTGCCATAACAGTTATGTGATGTCAGATCAGCACCACAAACAAAACATAGTTGTTTGGTAAAAAACAGTATGCTAATATAATCATCCACCCAGAAGTAGGAACAATAAGATTTTCAAGATGGCAGCCATACTGACTGTCAGATCGGCACACCTTTCATTTAAGACTGACTATATATAGACATCATAAAAATCTTCTGGTGAAAACCCCAAGTTAACAGGACTTTCTGTTCAGGAAGAGTTACAATAACAATGAATTGATCAGAGAGAAAATATATTGTATGGATGACAATTCCAAGTCCAACTAGCCTGGGCAAGTGAAAATAGTTGGTAGGCAAGAGAAATCTTGGATGAATTGTTCAATGTATTGAGATTTTAGGGAAAAAAAAACCTCTGATAACATTTACTCTTCATCATTTGTGCTAGGCTATGGGCTAACAGATCTTAGAAATGCCCCGCCCCACCATATTGTTTAAAAAAACCTAGAAAAGTAACTCGCATTAAGATCCACATAAAACTACAATGCCTAAAGAGAAGTGCTTAGGTGGTAACAGGATTCTTACACTTACAAACACCGCAAGGAACTACAAAATTTACAATTCCTGCAATTGCAATCACTACGGCAGAGCTGTGCACACTCTTATAATGCTTTTCAGTATTTTCAGGGATATTTTCAGTACTTCATGTCAGCTTTCAGTATTCTTCACAAGTGCACATCAATAGAAACGCTCAACATTACCGATGCATCTTATATCCAAACTGTTAATGCAATGACCCATACTGCAAAAATTATGCAAAATATTTCATATTTAAAATATTTGAAATAATTAACAGTTGAAAATAATTTATTAATGATCATCAGTGTTGAGCTTAGATGCTGAAGGTTACAGCAAAGCAGTATCAAGTTCAGTGCTACATGTATTCTGGAATGAGGATCATTGATTTGTCTTATTCATTTCATAGTAGGCACTTTTCAACTTCTGTAGATGTTCAACTGAGTGCTGGCATTGGGATTCAAATGGATAAACAGGTTTTGATTGAATAAGCAACAATGCTTCTAGAGTGTCGTCTCCCATTGACGACCTCTGCTCTGTTCTGTTCTTACGCACTGTGGAAAAGATTCTCTCACAGTGGGCATTACTATGAGGAATGGTTAATATTCCTTGCATTATAACTGAAAGTTCACTGAGGAACAATGCCCCCTCTTCATCCTTCTTATTGCCAACTGCAGCCCAGGTTTCATCCATTCTCTGTCTGGTGCAGGTGGATAGGTCTGTATATTGATATATAGCAAACTGCTCAACAACAGTGTCAATAGTACAACCAGGAGGACGTAGTGCTGGAAATCTATGCAGGAAGAAAGTCAGATCACTCAGTTTGGCTGTCTGTTGCAAAGAAGCATCTGCTACAACTCCATGTCTCAAGACTGGTTCTTTGAAAGGAAGCTTCTCAATCAGGTAACTGCAAACACTCTTAAAGTACAGCTTTACATCCCCCATAGAACTGTTTGATCCGCATGTCCCTCAAACCATTATTGTCAGAGTCAGCAATGAAACTGCGGGCAGCATTACCTATGACTAAGTCATTGTTGTCTTTTAAATTGTATCTGCTATTGAAGTCAACAGCTTCAGGCACACAACTTGACATGGCAGCTGGTTTGACAAAGCGACAAAGTACTTTCACAATCTGGTTGACCAGCATTTTTCTCAGTACATGTATCTTCGGTTCATCTGACTGGAGAACAACAAGCACTTCGTCATACATCTTTACAGTATAACCCATAAACAGAACATACAGCTTGTTTGTAGGCAATTTCGGGAACTTCAGGATGTTTTCTACTTTCTTGTGGGCATATGGTTTGTCACTGCTCGCGGCAACTGTGTTGAAGATGAAACTTTGTCTTGACATCATCAAATTCTGATTTAAAGAACGTTTTCAAAGGTTCCCAATTCTGTAGCAATCTCTCCATGCAACGACCAATACTTAGCCATCTGGTACAAACATGCTTGAACATTCTCTTCTGCTCAATGTCAACAAGATCTTGAAGACTAGAGAATTTGTGCTGACGTTTCTCACTTTTCTGGAAATAATAATATACATCCTGCAAGAACTCAGCCACATCAGGTAAACACTTTGCTTCTTTTGGGGCTGCATTGTGCACAACATGGAGGCATCATCCTGCCAAGAATACACTCATGCTTATTTTCAATGTATGAAATTACACCAATTTTGTTCCCAGTCATAACCGGGGCATTGGCACATCCAAGTGCTAAACAATTACTTCACTATTTCAAGCTACATTTCGCGTAGCGTAATAAATTTGGTACCGATGTTTAGCTCAGGCATTCGACTTTGTATGCGTAACCGAAGTTTGGCTTACTATCATACCTGTAAGCAATGCCAGACCATTTTCCCACGCTACTGATCGACATGGCCCTGATCGTGCCCGCTTAATATGCAAGTGAAATCCTGCTGAATGGAATACTGTCATCTCATTGGTTAAAAGAAAATGACGTCCTGCATTTGTTTATAACTCATTTTCAGTTGGCCAATGAGAAGGGAGTATTCCATTCAGCGCGTTGTTCTTGCATATTAAGCGGGCGCGATCAGGGCCATGTCGGGCAGTAGAGAAACAGAAAGAAAAGTGTTTTCATATGTATTGTTTTTGTCTTGAATATCAAAGTCTTGCAATCCATCAAAGAGACTAGCCCCCCCCCCTTTTTTTTGCCGACAGTCAGTAATCAAAGTCGGGAGGGATATGGGACTACAACTGTATGAATGGGATAAGTTTGGCTTCATACAGAATTTGATGTCGGGACAGTTAACTTCAAAGACTTCAAACACATTTTACAGTTTGTCGGTACATGCACAGGAGTCTGCAGTTTTATCAATAGAGCACGATGAAATTTCTGACAACATGAAATCACCTCACCAGTATTATAAATTAATTGATAATACTGGTAAGGTGATTTCATGTTGTCAGAAATTTCGTCGTGCTTTATTGATAAAACTGCAGACTCCTGTGGTACATGAATATCAACAGCCCTGTCCTTTTCCAGTACAGAAGCAAATGTTATCAGTAAAAACCGGCATATACTGGTGTAAAGGAACCAATGACGATAAAAAAAACTACTGATTTTCACACACAATTTTGGTCAGTTAAATTTTGCTGCTAGTCACAAGTCAGCTGTAACGAAAGAAAACACTTTTTTAAAAAAAGTATAGTCCTACATGTACATGTACTTCTATTAACCTAGATTTTGGATAGCGTGAGAAAACCATTTTCTTGCTGAGGCTACCAAAGGGATGAGGCTATTCACAGGGAAATAAAAACAACTTTAGACCACTGACATGTTGTAGTAACTTATTGTTGTAAAAATGTGTGACTTGTTACTTAATCTCATTTGAAAGACATCCAATCTTTTTTTCTGCAACCAAGTATAACTGCATTATTATTTTTATTGTGCATTTGAAATGTCATTTGTTTTTAGAAACAAAACTCCACATTTTGGTACTTAAGATGCATAATCATTGTTCTGCAGTAGATTTATCAACTAAACCCTGATATCTCGGGAACTGGTTATGCTGACGATTTTTTGACACACCCGACATAATCGTGATAACTGGGTCTGACTATTGCTTTATTTTCGTGCTTCTTTCCTTTCTTTGTTTTTCGTACTTGTCAAATACAAATTTTCCGTATTTTACCTCGCACAAAATCGGATTTAGCTCTTGAAGTCTTATTTCCGTATTTGATATTTTTTCCCCGTACTAAATACGGAAAAATACGGAGGGTGCACAGGTCTGAAAAAAGTGTACTCAGTGTCTGGAAATTCTATTAACTGTTGAAAATTATGTTTTTAAAATGGAAATATGGTGTCTGGAAAATTGGAGAGCCTGGATATTTGCACTAAAGACAATAGCAATAATGAACCAAAAATCAACCCAAATACAAATGATGCAGATCAGGGTCTATGTTGTATGTTATACCGATTACTCCTAACAAACTGTACAGACCCAGATCTGCTGGCACATTATACAATGGCAGATCTGGGTCTGTACAGTTTGTAGTTGGATTCATCTTATAAGCAAGTATATATGGTACCAAAGATCAACCCAAATACAGCAATTGATGTAGAAAATATATGACTTTCTGAATCTTTAATAGAGAGCTAAAACACTGGAAACATTAATGCAGCAAGTTATGTCACTGCAGGTGCTACCACAAAGTGACACAAAGAAAACTGTTTTTGTTGCAACTTATATTCCTTGATGTGCATCTAATAATAATAATAGCATTTATGATACATCTGATGGTGAGTGTTACATTATTCATATATTACATTCCTTCAATGCTTCTAATAATAATGGCAATGATGACAGTGACACCTGGTGTTTATTACATTCCTTGATTTGCTTCTAAAATAATGGAATTTGTTATACTGACACCTGGTGCTGAGATTTCATTGTTGCCACAAATCCAGTTCTACATGATTTGTGGCAACAATGAAATCTAGGAAAATTGATAACACCTGAATTAAAATGAATCCACAGTACTGAATGATCTATAAAGCTTTAACAAGACAAGCCATCTACTCAAGATACAAAGCAAAATAACCACCTTGTGCTGACATTTGAAATTTATTTTCTTGTCTGAAGCAAATGTCACGTTCATTACTGTGAGCTGTACCTTTGACCTTAAGGCCTTGTAAGTGGACGCAAGCATTAGCAAAAAGAATGTCCACCATTTGATGTTGTAGTCAACTATTTAAAACTAAAAACCCCAATGGATCACTGCTGTGCTTAATGACTGACCTAAACAAAACACTAACCATGGTGTGATGAAAGGATGGAAGGACAGACAGACAAGGGTAAAAATATTCCCTACTTTGCTGCTATCATCAACAAGAACAGCATAAAAATGTTAGACAAGCCTGGGCAGATCACAAAACTTGTTCCAAAAAAAAACTGTATAAAACATATCATAAACCTGAATCTAAAACAACTCTAAAAATATTTTTGAACTGCATGAAGTTGGAAGTTTGCTTTAATTTCATGAAAAAATGCCTTGTATAGTTAAAGTGTTTCAAATCACAATATGTCAATTTAGCATAGACAGGATACAGAGTCAACATGAGTAAGAATGTTGATGCAGAAAGGTATATAACAGAAACCAGCAGATGGCATAGCAATACCCTTGTGGTATATCATGTGTTTACCATGCAGCATAGATATATTATTTTTAGACATCTTTTATATAAAACCCTCTTTCATTGGTTGGATACTTGACATTCTGAGTCCAAAATCTATTGGTGTCCTCATCTTAGATGCAAGCAATCCCCCCAAAATTGGTCAAAGTACAAGACGCAGAATGCAAGTTATTATGCAGAAACTATTTTTTTTTCTTTTTTCTCTCTATGAACTTAATCTTGGACCTTTTAACTATCAAATTAACAGGTGCCTTTTTTGTCTTAAATGTAAGCCATCCGCCAAGTTTCACTATTGTTTGTGGCATGGAACTCAAGTTGTTTTGTTGAAACCATTTACTTCTTGGATCCATCTGACCTGGTCATTAAGCTACTTATAAAGTTTGGTAATAGCAGATGTGGAAAACTTGACTTGCTGTGCAAAAATGAAGTAGGGAACAGATGGATGAAATGGATGAATGGACAGGGGCCATGGGCTGGCAGAGTGGTCTGAAGTGCTTGCCTTTATCAATCACTGCCATCTCACTTCTGTCCATGTGGGTTCAAGTCTTGGGCCCAGCCAATGTGGATATGTGAGAAAGATGACAGTAGCTTCCTGTTGGTGGTTCATACTGGGGTTTCCCAGGTTCATCTTCCACCAGTTATACTGGCCGCCATATATAGCCTATCTTGCACTAAGAAATGACATTGAACTCCAGAACAACAACAACAATGGGTGGACATGATACACTCTGCCTTATGGCCTGCGTTTAAAATTATACAGTTTTATACACCTAAGGGTCCTAGCAATCCAAAGCAAGTAAAAATGTACAGGTTGGTATATATCTTCTTGTGCAATTCTGTGCGAATATTTATTCGAAAGTAATGAGCCATTATATACAGAAGCATTGTGGAAGCGGCCTGTTATTAATTACCTGTTAGCAGATTTTTACAGTATCAAACAATTATTAAGATCGCATCAGTTTTCCATAACAGAAAGCCTACATAGCAGTCACATGGTGCGTCAAATTCACTAAAAATTTATCAAGGTATCATATTTCTTGTTTATTTCATCATTTTCTTTTGCAAGATTGTTATTGAGATTATTAGCACTGCACCATTATTGTATAAATATTTTTAAATTTTTTAAAATTATTTAATAAGTAACAAGTTGCAACCAAATCATTTTACAGCCAATCGCTCTTAGATTTCATAACGTTATGAAACACTTGAGTGCCAAGTGACATCATACTGATGACATCATAATGTATGTATTTTAAGCTGCAGTTTACAAAAGTGTACATCCTTAAAAAGCTCCAAAACAAAGGGACTACAATTAGGGTTTTTTTTTAAGGGTCCTTTGGGACTGAAAATGTGCCCCTGTCAAAATGAGAAAGATTTCAAAATCAAGTCAAAATGTTAATTTTAGCAAGTAAATTCTAAACATTTTCTTCCACAACTGGTCTAATTCTCCACCAAACTAACGAGCCCTGGACAGATTGCCAATAAAAATTCCTGATGATTATGTAAACACAAGCAACATGAATGGCAAATTATACACCCACCCCATGTCTGATAGTCCTCTATGTAGGCACTGGTAGGGCATAGTAGACTCTGGAGCTCACTGACCAAGATGTCTCAATGACCTTGACCTCTTTGTTCAAGGTATGCAGTCTTGAAGTAAACTTTCTTTTATTAGACTCTTCATGACCATGACCTATGACCTTTAGATTTCAGAATCTATAGATTTTTTGATTACCCAAAAAGTGCAAGCTATTCACAAAGTTTGGTCAAGAAACCTGCTTTAGAACAAAAGCTACTCTGCAAAACCCATTTATCTTGGAACCAAAACTTGAGTTTACTTTTGACTTACAAGTCAACAGGCCTCTTCTATATATTCATTGCAAGCACTTGAACAACTCGGATCATGGTACATGGTCTAGAAGCATAGTTATTACACAAAAAACAATTTTCTTCTTCCATTCAAAGTGTCCTTAG
>JAECUM010016543.1:0-23453 GCA_016617855.1 Megalonaias nervosa | reverse complement strand
GATATTCTTCTGACTCTAGAAACCGCGAGATAGACTAAATTCGACCATTCAATCCGATCATCTATAATCCAGATATTTGTATCAGAAATAGTTAACCGCTGTGATGAGTGAATAGTTATAGCATATCCTAACGTCCACGGTGATTTATTCATATTCAGCGCATTCTCAACGACATTAATATCGACTAAAACAATATCATTCAGGACAAGATTCTGTACTCGGACATTTTCAGTGTTTCCACCAGGAATTTCAACATCAATATTCTGTTGTCGAGTATCTGCTGGGCGATAACACAAAGGTACAGGTAGATCTGAAAACTTTTCTTTATGTAACAGAAATAATTTATCCTGTAGTTCATCACGAACTATCTTTCTACTTGCAACTATTAAATCAGCGGGATTCCATAAATTTAGAAAATCACTCATAGAAGTCTCTGGAATTACTCCTCGCATTATTTCACATTGTACTCTGTCTGGTTGTGGTCTGATTAATCTTTTAAACTCCTTCAGCGGTTCATCAATAGCTCTATGGTCATCATTTATTTCTTCATAATAATCTACGTTATTCTTCAGCCATTCATGTGGAGACTGTCCAATAAAAGGTGGTGGTTGACCATGATCACCGCACATTATTATAGCAGTATTCTTCGTCAATAGCCATTCAAGAAATGTTTTTAATATTTCTAACGACACCGTGCATATCTCGTCCCATATAATATATTTAGGTATATATTTCTCACCCATTCGCTCAGGAGTCCATGTGTCTCCACACCATCTAAAGAAACTATGATAAGTACACGATTTTACTCCTCGCTCTTTTATTTCTCTGGCTAATTTATGTGTCGGTGTCAAAACAATTATATCTGAATTATTATTCATGAATAATTTAATCACACGTGTTGTTTTACCTGACCCTCCACACCCATTAAGATAAACAGTTTTATGTCTAGATACAGGATCATATACAGATGGTGCTGATGACTTTGATATTTGAATATTATTTTTGTGATATATTTCCTTAATTTCAACGTCGGCAGATTCAGAATAGCTAAGTATATTCTCCTGTTTTATTCTCCATGATCCCCATTCACCATTACCAAGTAGCGGTTTTAACAAACCCGTATATTTTTATTTATATAAAACGAATCCGTGGCGACTCTGACAGCATCACGAGGAAATCTATTTATCATAGATAGTAGATTTATAGAAACATATGCCAACATAGATGATCTTAAATGAGTAAATTGTGGTGAGTCACCATCAAGATAACTCACAATTGTACCTAGTTTGGTTCCGTCTGACAAATAAGCATTACTCCGATTTATAAATGTATTTTTTTCCGTTGTATCAGCTATTATAAAATCGAGTTCAGCATCGTCCATAATCAATCTTGTACAGTGTCTTTTATGATCATAGGCTCCTCCTTGAGTAAATTTATCAATTATCTTTCTACCAAGATCTTTTGCAAGTTTTTAATCATACTCATCTCTGCATTTACGTATATTATTAGTAATTTTAATAATGTCATCTTCATTAAGATTAGGAAATTCTTTCCTGGCATCATCAATATTAAATCTATTTGGTTCTGGTAACCAAACTTGCTTCTGTGGACTATACGATATAATCGCCTCACTCACCTTCAATAATGTTAAAATTCCAACATCAAGCATATATCGCAATAGTACTATTGGAACCCAACATTTTTCTGAAAAATGTCTTCCAAACCAAGCATAAGTAATCGGATGGAGATTTTCTGCAAACTCGAATGATTCTACATGAGCAAATCCGGTTAAATCAAAATCTGGTAAATGTCCGTTTATCGCAACCCTGGTCATCTCGTGTGATGGATGTCCGAATCTCTTAAAGTATTCAGAACATTCTCCGTATCCAAGAAAACTTCCAGGATAACACGCTACCATATCAACAGATATAACGTCATTATACTTATATTTAGTATTCCATAATCCTCCGTGTCCATATTCTACACAGCTTTTATGAATATCTTCAAGAAATTCCGATCGTGTTGGTTTCCATAAATTTTTCTCCTGAGCGAAATGAGCCGCTACAGATGGAACTGTAAAACAATTATTTAATAATTGTCTAACTTTGACATCGTCTGAAGTATATTTCAGCGCAAGATGTTCCATTTCTACATTAAGAGATTCTGTACGGTAAATATCACCATTAGGCCGTACAAATTGATCGTAATGATCATATTCTGAATTTTGAAATAACCAAACGGATACAGGGTCACTTTTGCTGATATTTTTTATAAAATCAAATATATGTCCATCATAAAATTTAACCGCTCTATCTCGTGGAAATATTGTTACTGCTGAGGTCCACGCATGCGAATTATGATCAATAATATATATAGGAGCTCCATTTTTTTTATGTATTTTGGTTTATATAAAATCTCTCCCGTCAGCGTCTTTACTGTTATTGGAAATCTTAATTTCTTTTCTAGATCAGCAACATCTTTAATAGATGCTCCGGTATCTTTAACTGATTCTGCCCACATATTTATTTTTTTACGCCTTAAATCTGTTAAACCATTACCACGTATCGCGTTTGTAAAATGTTCTGTAACTCGTTCAGCTACACAGTTTATTCTTGACTCTGACAGTTTCATTGGCTTTAGATCCCCGACGTCAGGTTTATTATTCAGCGGATATATTGCATATACAACTGCAGTCACAGGGTAACCCCGTTCATAATATGGCTTATCAATACCAGTCAGTATTCCGGGTTTAGATTTATTACTCAAAAGAACAATATTATTTCCTGATTGTATGCGTACTGGATCGCACTTATCACGAATAATCCAAATATCTTCTTCTGTATTTACAATAAATTTTATTAAAATAAAATATTTTTGATCATCAAGGTGATTAATAATTACTTTTCCTCGTTCGTCATTCATAATATTAGTAACATTTCCAACTCTGAATGTTGACCATACCTGAGCAGCACCACTATTACGAAATTCATTTTTTGCTTCACGAAAACGTTCGGTTACATCCTCATCCGTTAATGCCAGATCTTGCATCAAAGTACTAAATTTATATTCTGATAGTCTGTCAAGATCAAATCTGGATATCTGAGGTTCAATTGCCGATAATTGGTTCATATAATTAAGACAAGTATTTAAATTAAAATTTTAGTATATATAATGCTTGAAACAAAAAACAAATGTACTTGGCTCAGAATTGGATATACTTCTACTTGTAATAAATCGTGCGTGAACAAATACTGCTACTACCATATGCAAAATATCAAAAATGGAAGTGCAGGACCAATACCATGTGTGCAATGCGGTGTTGGAGTGAGGGGAAAAACTCAATTGTGTCTAAAATGTGGCGGAAAAAAATATAGAGAATTAAAACGATATTATGACAAAAAAATAATACTTTGACATTATCAGGTAAATCTCCTATAAAAACCGTAGAAGATTATCTGGCCAGATTTCAAAACAATGATTTAGACAAATAATATTATATATAAATGGAGCAAAAAGAATTTGTGAAACATCCAGTATATACAAATTATGAATCATCCCGAGATGGTGTAATCAGACACTGCAGATTAAAGAAACCGGTTGGTAGGCTTGATAAATTTGGTTATTTTAGATTTAATACCAGTGGAAATAAACATTATTTATCAAGTAGATTCATCTACGAGTGTTATTTTGGGGTCATTAAAGATGGATTTGTAGTTGATCACATTGATGGAAATCCCAAAAATAATCGGTTATCTAACCTGCAGGCTATTACACCTAGTCAGAATACTACACGTGGAAATACAGGAAGGTGTAAATTATTCGGAAAGAGAGCTATTAAATCCATAAATACAGAAACAGACCAAGAAATAACTTTCCCTTCAATGAATGCAGCTGCCAGATATTTTAGCATACATTCACAATCGGTGCAATTTGTTGCAGATAAAATATACAAATCTGCATATTCATTCAAATACGATCAGTCGATAATATTTGAATATATCTAACTCTGTCTTCCTAATAAATAAATTGTATACAGTTCGACTTTATATTTTACCAGGGGTACCCTCACTGTCGCTGCTCTCAGTGTCACTTTCACTTTTGACAGAATCAAATAACATAATCTTTCTTAATTGCATTACACGATTATCCACGATCTTCTTTTTCTCGTATTCACGAGATAGTTCGGATCTAATATTTTCGATCGAACGTGCAAGAGGCGCAAATAGCTTTACCTGTTTTTCATTTACCACCGCCAAGGATTCTAACATAGACTGATAGATTAATTTTACAAATTTATAATTGGATGTTAATGTGTATTTATTTTCAAATTTTCTTTGTTTTAATATTTGATAATCGCATAATATTTTCTCAGGATCGAGATTATCAGATAGATTTATTCCGTTATGTTTTAATTTTTTAATAGCAGAAATAATATCATTAATGTTTTCTTGGTTCATTATATAATAATTATTTCTTTAAAATAAAAAATAATATCAGTCTCTGAATAATTATTTAAAAAAAATGTAGTCCCCATAACCCCATGTGAACCTCTAAGTTGCCATATGACATCCTAGCAGGATCAGAAGGTCAGGGGACTGTTTTGAGGATGATTATGATTATATACAGATGCTTATGATTATATACAGATGCTTATGATTATATACAAATGATTATGATTATATACAGATGCTTATGATTATATACAGATGCTTATGATTATATTTTTTGCAGACGGCACATACATAAACTTATCCTAATGACATATGATTGTATGAACATGAATATATACAAATGGTGATGATTTTGATTTTTGCAGACGGCACAAACATAAACTTATCCTAATGACATATGATTGTATGGTTATGAATATATACAAATGGTGATGATTTTGATTTTTGCAGACGGCACAAACATAAACTTAACTATGGACGGAATATAATCAGACGTTCTACGAGCGTATATACAAATTAATATTAAGAGACTCTTGTCTTAGATCCAAAATGTTTCCTGCTTGGTCAGTAAGTTTGAAATTTATTCTTGATAATAATGAATTATGTACACGTAGATAAACTGGATTAATTGGCTCAGATACAATTAACCACCGGGGGGGGGTTTAGGACTGAATGTATATAGTATATACCCCTGTTGGGCCTGGTTAGACTTTGAAAGATCTACTTGATAACTGTCATCAATTACGTCACATACTAGATTGACCGCGATCGTAGATGTTATATTAACAATACCAGGTGAGATATGGCGACCTCCACCATGTGGATCATTATTATATTTAAGAATGGTTGGTGTGGGTATTAATTTTTTCCATGAATCACATATTCTTTTAAAATGTTCATCAATAAGATCATTAACGGACTTCTTTAGCTCTTCAGAGTTAAATCCAGGAATTATAAATGTTGGTAGCTGTTCTTCTGTGATTCCATAATATTTAAGAAATACTGTTTTAAATAAACGTTTATAGCTTACTCGCTGAATAGGATCATCTTCATTAACTATATAAGTACTAAGAAATCTATCTACCGGTACGTTTAATGTTTTTTCTCTGTCAACGATAGCCTTATTTACATATTCTAAGTCTGATGCAACCTGATTCAAATGTTGTATTGTTTCAATTATTTGATTTTTTTAAGTCATCGTTGTAGGAAGTGCTGATGCTGGAAAATAAATTTCTTAGATCATTAAGTATACGTCCGTGTTCGGATTTAATTGGTCTTGATTTTGAGTTAATTTCTTCAACATTAATTGTTGCTATTCTTGTTGTACCTTTACCCCGAACGAAATCTATAAAATGAGTATACTGTGCATAACCACGATAAGCATCCGGAGTCTCTATAAACGGATAAGTTTTTCGATATTCTGGAAGTTGTATAAATTTTTCAACATCTACGACGAAATCAGATCGTTGTGGTTCTGGTGGTCCTTGATAAATCGATGGATCTTCAGGCCATCCTAATACTGATCTAATCGAACTTTGATAAATATCTACGGAATAATCAGGGGAATTTATTTCAATAACCGCTGATAATGTCGGTTCGTAGACAGTAATTGCTATTTTTGATTCTTTTCCTGTAATAGATTTAATTCTGCGTTGGAACTCATCAATAATCTGCTCTATTTGATAACTGTCCGTTGGAATAGCAACTACTTGCCAATCAGGAGTTCCATCAGGCTTATTCTTATTGGCGAATACTAATGAATTATTTGGCTGTAGTCCACCAAATGGTTTTGATCTAATATTGGGCCAGCTATAATAAACCCGTAACTGTGCTAATGCTATTTCTTTTGCAGGAATTGCGGTTGGAAAATTGACACTAAACTCAGGACTGGTCGAACTTAACGATATCATAGTAGTTTTTGACGGAGTTGTATTAGTAACGATCTGCTGAAGTAACTCCCTGTCTGTCATTATTGTTATTGTTGTTATTTAATTCGTTAAAATCATTAGCGATCACCTTAAAAGCGTTATCATAGGTTTTCATCATCATCGCGAATTCAGTATCGGATATTTCACCATCACTGACACACGAAGAAACGTACAAAGATAGTTTAGAACATGCATCTGCCACTGTGTGTAATTTAATCATATAATCGTGCAATTTAGTATTTGTACAGGTATCTATCTTTTTGGCTATAATACCGAGAACACCAGCAATAGTCGTTGATGCTGAAACAATGATGGTTATAACAGTAGGTGCTGTCATCGTCAATGTTGATAATAATAATCTTGTTCCAGCAATAACAGCAGAAACCGAGTAAACAACTACATCAATAACAACTATACGTCTTTTGTATTTTTTTATTTTCGTGTTATAATAGTCGATAAAATTATTTAGCTTAGTGAGACGCTCACATACCTGATTGCATCTGTAACGTTGAACGTCGATGCGAGACTGAATTTGATCCATTATACTAACAACGTCATTTAATTAAGTTTCAGTTACGAATTCTAGGCACCACCAGTAACGTCTCGGAGGTATTTCCGTTGATATCAGCGTAAAGATTTCTTTCATATTCTTGGTTAGCATCACCAATAGAGGATTATGATATACATTTGGTGATAATGAAGTTGCCGCAGTAATTTCCGAACTGTACATAGATAACCTGTATAACCCAGTTACTTCTACGGTATGTTCGAGTGTGTTATTTTGTGGTGTCCATGTTGATGATCCTGATGCTACTGTGTACACGATATTTTTAATTTGTCTGTGTGGAATTTTAATCAGATTAGTTTTTTGAATAATATTAGGTATTCCACTGACAATGTCGTTGAGTTTCATGTTAACGTCGGAGAGTTTTATGTCAACGGTTGGTGGATCACCAAAAAAATCTTTAATAGTTTTGTTTACATTTCTACGAAAATTTAAAAAAGTTTGTACGTGATTAGTAAAAGTACCATTGAGTGTAGTCATTTCATTATTGATTGTAGCTAGCGAAGTTGTTATAGGAATTTCCTTATCATCAACATACTTTTTCGTTGCAGCATCAAAATCATATTCTGGTGTTCTAAGATTGTTAATGCCATTATTATTCATATTAAGAAATGCACGCATTATACCGCCGTTGGCCAATACGTACTTAGATTCTTGATCGTCGACATATTTCTTTGTTGCAGCGTCTGTATCTGTGACTGGGTTTCCAAGGTCTATAATTTTATTTTGATTCATAATAATACTATCCGTGAATGAATCACCAGCTTTTCTGACATAATCGCTGACTGACGTACCGGAATCTTGTATTTTACCCTGATCAGTAAAAGTAACTATATTATTAACAACCGCATTAGGAACTCGTATAAGTACATCTGGTAGTTGTATATTACTAGTTTTTAATCGTCCTTCTTTATCCTGAAAAACAACTACTTCGTTTTGATCCACACTGGTTATGATTAATAAATCATCAATTTCATTTCTGAGCTGATCGAGAGTTGCGTATTTAGATAAATCAGCTTGCTGATGACCTTTATGACGAGAAGATCTTCCATAAATATCCACCATTATATTTACTAATGTCTGTTTAAATGTGACGTCGTAGTATATTCATGTACAACTTTGTGGGGTGGTTTTGTTGATTTTGATATAGCATCAAGTACGTTAAGCACTTCTCGACCACATATTGGTGGATCAGTTAATGTTTGTGTTGGTAATGTTGAATACCATATTGGAGTACTTTGATAGCCGCTAATATACTTTAAGAATTCTTTTGGTGGAGCTAGTCCATATGAATCAAAATAAATAATTACACGTGGATCAATTGCATAAGCGACCCAATGCGTGCCTGGACCAGAATTTTCATCGAGATTAATAATACTGGTTTCAATGTTATTTGGTTGTTTTGGTAATTGATCGCGCATGAAAACACCTCTAAAATTTTTTATTTTTAATTTTTTAGCAGCATCTAGTAAATCAAAATTGGACATAGGAGATATAAGTAAACTGTCCCTGGTAATCTTAGGCCTTTTCCGTACCATGAATGTGGAGTTCCTGGTAATCTTAGACCCCTTCCCCTTTTTTTTTTATTCCCTTTCCTGTTGCTTTCTTTAATGCCATTCCAGCAGCGGTTCCAACAGCGCCTAATGCAGCTGCTTTTGCAACAGCTGGGGCTGCAGCAGCTATTAATGCTGGTATAGCTGCAAGAAGTGGAAATATACCACCCGTCTTAGCGATGTCTTTAATGGCACCCGCAGAAAGATTAAGTTTTATACCTTTATTTGATTTTTGGCTTCATTGAAATGCCTGAGCTGACGTTCTGTAAGAGATAATTTATTTGAGCCGCTCATCTGCTCTTTCTTTAACAATATTTTTAATCCACAGTTATTTTTTGATGCTGATTGTATCCTTTTAATCTGACCAGGAGTCAGACTAACACTAACGTGATTATACGACATTATAATATTCATAAATGATCTAATTACATGTTTTCTACTGGAGCATCAACGACTCTCATTCGTCCACTAGCACCTTCAAGTAATATCGATTTATCGCTGAGTATGACAGCAATTGCTCTGTAATTGACAATAGGAGCTATTGTCACACGAGCTCGAAAGTGTATATCGACTACTGACTGTCTGGTTAAATCTAAATGTTCGAGCGAAAAGTAATAAATTGGATATAGGGTTGTAAAATCCAATTGTGATATTTGTAAACCAGTATCAATATTTTGATCACGTCCCATGAACGTCATCAGACGATGATATGCACGTGCTACATGATTTTGATCAAAATTTAATAAAATATTCTCAGATGGTTCTTGATGTCCATTTATTCTTAAAGAAACCTCGGAAACACCAAGATTGTCAAATATCATAATACTACGTGTTTGATCATCCACCCGTGCAGCATCTTGAAGCGCAATGAATATATGTCGTGGTGCAGAAACACCTTGTTGTGATGCTATCTGCCACGTAAATAAACCATTAATATTACTCTGGATAGCATCTGTGGTCATTGTTAACCATGATAATGCTAATTTACCACCTTGATTCATAAAAGAGAGTAGACGATCTTCTTCAAGTATTGATGGAGTCATCACTGGCATCCACAATGAAAGTTTTGACAGAATTACTTTACCAGGATCACCAATGGGTATCCATAATGCATCGTTGTCGGTTGCTTTTCGTACAAGTACAACTGTATGCTTAGCTCCTAAAATGACTTTTCTGACATTTCTACAAAATCCAAATATATGTGATAGCGGAATCGCACATGAAAACAACCTTCTATTATCTTTCAACATTAATCTACGTGCTGCAAATCCTAAGTTAAATTCTGGATTTGGAAAATATAGATCTTCAATAGCAGCAGCAACAGGAGGAACAGCTTGATTATTGGGCTGTCGAGTAATCTGATTTCTATTGTCAGGGTGGTTAGAAGTATCCTTTACAAACATCATTGATGGACCAGTTGATCTTGAATAATCATCGCTGTATCTTGCAAGGCCAAGTATTGTCGTTGCAACGTCGACGTCTTTCTGGATTGATTCAATATTTTTTCCGTCAATCATGTACGTAGCACTATCAAACAACGCCATGATGCCATTATTAACAAAACCAACCCTAATTTCAGCTCCATATGCTACTGGTGCTGCAGGAGCAACGTTATTTAAAATTTCACCTTCAACCTCAATAAAAACCTCAGCGGGTAAGAAATACCTACTTGTATCCTGAACTTGCAGTTCAATTCGTCCACGCTGATCTGGAATTCGAGCATCATAAGAATAATATTGATAATCACGCACAGACTCATCTTTAAGTACTGGTGCGTCCATGTCAAATGCTGGATCAGATATTCGCTTAAACATGATTATTATAATTATTATCGTCTAAAACAAAGACCACTTCCTGCTATCAGACTAGCGGTTATATTTTTTTTCTTTTTCTGACATTGGTACATCAGCCAACTTTGCTAGTTTTTGATTAGCAACTTGATTTATTATTTTACTGACATTTGGAGGCATTACTTCAGTACTAGGTAATTTTACAGGTTGAGGTTTTCGTCGTATTAATCGTATTAGTCTATCTTTAATCGCTGAAAATGCTTTACCAGCGAGATTACCAACAGCACCAATACCTTTTTCACGAACAACATCAATAGCTTTCATTCCCAGTTGCTTTGCGATCGGTATTGCTTTTGGGGCTATCCTTCTAAATAGACCCTGAAGAACATCACCTAGTCCATCTCCGTAGGTTGTTTTGTACACTGGTAATCGTGAATTTATTACCCTGACCATAGTTGTTCCACGCTGAGTACTATGTACTATCATTTTATTATAGTACTTGTATTTAATTACGTACTTAGTCACTGTAGTAGTCATCGGCAATTTCATTAATAAGAGATTGATAAACATCAACGTCCATGATACCGCCAGTAAATAATCGTCTACAAATATCGGCCGCCTCATTAATTATTTCTGGAGAATTATTACCAGCTCGTTTTCCTCCGATGAGGATTTCTAGTCGTTCAACATCAGAGATAACGTTATTAGGACATAGAATAAAATCACCTCCGGTAGAGAAACCTTTTCCTTTTTTTTAAATCTTTTATCTTTTTCGCTTTCTGCCTCTCTCTGTATTTCATTATTTTACGTAATCCTGTTAATCCCTTCTTTTCATTTTTTTTTTACTTCTTCCGGTAATTCCCCAAATTCATCTTTATACAATTTTTCTCTCTCCTTCAATTCCTTTATCTCTTCTTCCTGTCTCTTTTTAATAAACCTTATCCTTCTCTCTTTTTCTGATTCTCCTCCTAGTGATGTTAATGATGGAGGAGGTAATGGTGTTTCTTGTACACGTGGTGGTGATGATGATCTTAATGGTGGTGGTAATGATAATGATGGCTGTAATTCCGATGTTGTTTCAGGAGCAGGCTGTAATTCCGATGTTGTTTCAGGAGCAGGCTGTAATTCCGATGTTGTTTCAGGAGCCGGTTGTGATTCCAATGTTATTCGAGGATCTGGTTGTTTTCTTTTTATATATTTTCGTTTTGGTCTTGCTGCTGCTTCTTCTCTTGCTTTTCTCTTCTCTTCTTTCGCATGTATCTTGCTTTCTTTCTCCTTTCTATCTCTTTCTTCCTGCATTTTAGCTAAACTATTAATTTTATATATATAATCTTGATATTTTGGATCATCAGATTTAACTTTTTCAAAATTCGTGTTTATGCGATATATTACTTTACACCACTGATCACGGGTTCTAATATCTTTAACGTTTTCAGGTTTGATTAATGTTTCTCTCCGACTAAAACCAGCAAAAGCAAACACAGCTAATAGATTTGTATCCTCAATCCCCCTAATTGTTTTAACAGTATCTTCAGTAAATTTATTTACCAATTCAGTAGTAATACTACTAAGAACTTTATATTGTTTAGGAGCTGGTGCTTCAGCGACTACAGGTATTGGTTGAGCAGCAGCAATTTCAGCTGGAAGTCCACGTAAAAGTCTTTTTGTCTGTTTTGTTCTCTCTGCTATTTTTCCAGTTGCCTCAGCGGTTTTCTCTAAAACAGGAAGAAGAGGTTTAGTTGTCTCTGTAATTGGTTTAAATAATTGTTTAGTATCCTCTTCAAATTCAACATGAGATTCTTGTCGTTCTTGTAATTGTTGCTTGACAGCATCACGAACAGGTAAATATTTTCTAATTGCTTCTAGTCGCTCTCGTGCTAATCTAGCTGAATGTGGTTCGCCTATAACGACCATTATTAATAATATTTATACTGGCTGTTTAATTTACAGCAGCAGGGAGGGTGACCGACAAAAATTGAGTGACCCGGCGAGTAAACTAAACGCATTATAACATAAAAACAAAAAGTCAAAAAATAAAATAACAAAAATGAGCTAACATTATCCGTTTTGGTAATAATAAAAGTTAGGAGGTTCGGTTTAGCGTTATTGACCTTATTTTTCAGCCCCTGTAGGAACCGTTATTTTTGCTTACGGGGTCGAGCAAAAAGTTATAGGGTTCATCCTCCCTGCTGCTGCATTTGACGAACCAGAATAGAATATTGGTAGATTGTAGCGGTCCCTTACTTAAGACCACTTCAAAATTGAAATTATGGTATGAGAAAAATACAAAAGAAGGGAGTCTTCAGTTCTGGCTCTCTTGCCCTCATCTCAAAATAATCTGCAGGCTAAGTACTATGGTCCTCACACAGTTGAAAAGAAATTAAGTGATTTAAATAATATCGCTAATACCAGTGGGAGGCGAAAATAAAAACAACTTGCCACATAAATATCTTAATGGAGTATGTTGATAGAGATAGCCAGGTTAATCACGCATTCAATTTAGTGTCTCACACTGAGGTGATTTAAGAGATGGAATGGAACGGAACTGTAGTGAGTTTGGTGTAACCATTCCTCGGAATTCAGAAATTATAGTAGTAATAGTAAATGAGGTTTCTATCTCAGAGACCCCCCTTCCCCTCCCAAACGCTTCTATGTTAACATTTTCTTCACCAGCCTTTTCTAGATCAAAATAATGCCGTTTACATAATAATTCTTTTTCTAGCATATTTCTGACAAAATATATTTTGTCGGGGAAGGGGGTCTCTGAAATAGAAACAGCTCATTTACTATTACTACTATTACAGCCATGCTTTATGCTAATCTTTGTCTTACGTACAAACTCTCATTGATAGAATATCTGTTAATATACTGTTAATAATACGAAACTCGCGTATTAAGTCGTCCGTATAATATTTTATATCCCGCAAGTAATATCGTACTTGATCAAGTAATTTTTTATGAGTGATACTCGCTGTTTCAAAGGCATTTTTTTTTTCTCAAGTCGAGGCTCAATTTTTTTTTACACGCTGTTGCAAGAGAAACACCAACACCTGATATTATTAACAAAAACGGATTTAATGATGCTCCACTTGAGATGATACCAGAGCTGGTCATTAACAACGGTAAATATGATATCATCCGAAGTATTTTGCTATAATATTTGTAACATCGTGTTACGCAACAAAGTCTTTTATGATAAAATTTGTAATACTGCATTAGTGCGTCCACATATTGATTTGGAATTTTATCCGAAATATGATTGAAATCGACAATCTGTTTTTTCATTAAACAATATTTGTTTACAGTTTTTATACAATATTAAAAACTGTAGCACCAACAATTGAATCAAGAAATTCACGAAACTTATTATCGTTAGGATCAGCTATAAAATCTCTATACTTGTCCTGAACGTCGCAACGACAATTGTCTAGAGCGTTGGAGCGATGGAAGTAGCAGCAGGGAGGGTGAACAGACCACTTGTGTACGAGACCTTATTTTACAAAAATAAAAGTTCCTACAGAGACTGAAAAAAAAGGTCAATAACGATAAACCGAACCCTTCTAACGATATTATTACCGTATAGTTTGAAAAACGGATAATAAATCGTTTGGGTTAGCTCATTTTTGTTATTTTATTTTTGACTTTTTTGATTTTATGTTATAGTGCGTTTAGTTTGCTCGGTGGGTCACTCAATTTTTGTCATTCACCCTCCCTGCTGCTGTAATTAACTAAAGATTTTATCCAGACCTATACGATATCTAGATCTTGGGTCATGTAAATTTATTGTAATAAATCCAAACGGAACAGCTTGTGCTTTTGAAAAGAAGTTTTTAAATTTAATCATATCCATATCCCCTGAACACCAAGTATAATAAATATTCTGTAGAGTATAATTATCTACTCCATTAAACACAACCAAAATATTGCAGTTGTCTCTGATCACTTTAGGTATTTGTGTATATCGTTGTGTAACATAAATCACGTCCGTGTTTTTATGTCTACCTCGAGAAAATATTCTAGCTTGATTTGTTTGTCTGTCCAACATAACGTCATCGTACACCACTAAATTATTAATAAATCCATCTAGGTCATCTACAGATGGAGCCTCATCAATATCGGTAATAAAGTCAACAACATTATCACCATCTTCATTCAGCAATTTTGCATTTTCATTAAAATCTTTAAGTACTTTGTAACAGTGTTGATCATCTACGGATGGTGCTACTAAATACAATTTACTCCATTTTAACCATCGCATTATTAAATTTAATAATAGTTGTGTTTTACCTGATCCAGATGGACCTATTATAATCATCCTTATCGAATTTTGTAATGCTGGATGATGCTTCACTGGCTCCTGTTTTCGTGTCGCCGAAAAGTCAATTATATCCATATAATAAATAATATGAGTCTATATTGTGTTCGGTGTAAAATTCCTACACCCACTACTAGACTGACAACAATAATAACAAAAAATAAACGACGTGCATTAACAGGTAAATGTGTAAAATGCGGCACGAAAAAATATAAATTTATCTCCATGTCTGATTCAGGGACAAAGACAGGTGGAGATATAACCGCATCATTAGGAAAATTACCTGGATTACCATGGGCTAAATATGCCGGGGAGAAACACTTACCAGGATATAATTATTGTGGTCCTGGAACCCGACTTGACATCCGACTTAATGATCAAGATCAACCAAGACCAGGAGAGTATCCAGTAAATAAGATTGATCAAGCATGTCATGTTCATGATGTTGCGTATAAAAGTAAAGATTTACAACAAAGGCATCTCGCAGATGTAAAATTGATTCATGCATTAAATTCTATACCTAATAAATCTGTCAGAGATAAATTAGCTACTTTTCTAGTAAAATCTGCTATGAAAGGTAAAATAATGCTAGAGGCTGGTAATTAATTATATAAATATTATAATGGAATCCATTTATTATAGCCCAAGAGGATATTGGAGAGGTAAATCAGCTATTACTAAATTATCTGAAGCAGCAAAAGTTTCACGTTCTGTTGCTGCAGCGTGGTTAGCACGACAGGTAATATGGCAAATTTATCTACCACCACCTAAAAATATTCAATATGCACATTTTGATGTCAGCGTCCCTAATGAGGTTCATCAAGCAGATATTTTATTTTTACCACACGATACCATTAAAATTGGTAAACGTCCGTCACGCACATACAAATACGCATTAACTGTCGTTGACGTTGCAAGTAGATATAAAGAAGCTGAACCATTATCAACAAAGACAGCGTCTGAAGTTTCATCTGCGTTTGAACGAATTTATCAGCGAGGACCTTTGCGATGGCCACAGTTATTACAAGTTGATCCGGGCAAAGAATTTCTTGGTACAGTATCATCGTTGATGAAGAAACATAACGTTAAAATCAGACGAGGACATACTGAAATTCATCGTGATCAGGCAATCGTTGAACGATTTAATAGAACACTTGCTGAGCGGTTATTTGGATACCAATATGCAAAAGAAATATCTACTAACTTTAAGTCCGGTGAGCGATCTCGTGAATGGGTTGTAAGGTTACCAAATGTGATAGCTGCATTAAATAACGAAATTACTCGTTCAACTTCCATGAAACCTTCTATTGCGATCACAAAAAAATATATACCCCGTAGCAATAACAGACATCAACCTCAACCAGTATTAGGTAATGTAACTGTAAGATATTTATACGAACCTGGTGAACTTGAAGGTGGTAAAAAAAGAGCAACCGATCCTATCTGGAGCGTGACTACACATACAATTTCTAGTGTAGTTAGATCTACTGCTAGACCTCCAATCTACAGATTAGATTCGAGAGCCCCTCAACGTGGATTTGTACGTGAACAATTACAGGTAAGCCCTGAAGACACACAATTACCACCACATACAATTACATAACCAGAACCTCTACGTCGATTACATTCAAGACAGGTCAGTATCACATTATCACGTGTATGACCAAGATCACTATTAATTCTGTCTACGGTAAATTGTCTTGGATTATTATTCGAATATTGCCATAACATATTACAGTTACAACTTGCACAATTATTATTCTGTTGTGTTTTTAGTTTTATAATAAATTCAACATCAATATCAAAATCACGTTTTTTTTTTTTATCACACTGCTTATAACCAGATAGTTTTTTTCTTATTACGTCATTATTAACAGTCTGATCATTATTTTCTATGAAATTAATTATAACCCTATGTAGTTGAGATATTCTTCTGACTCTAGAAACTGCGAGATAGACTAAATTCGACCATTCGATCCGATCATCTATAATCCAGATATTTGTATCAGAAATAGTTAACTCCTGTGATGAGTGAATAGTTATAGCGTATCCTAACGTCCACGGTGATTTATTCATATTCAGCGCATTCTCAACGACATTAATATCTACTAAAACAATATCATTCAAGACAAGATTCTGTACTCGGACACTTTCAGTGTCTCCACCAGGAATTTCAACATCAATATTCTGTTGTCGAGTATCTGCTGAGCGATAACACAAAGGTACAGGTAGATCTGAAAACTTTTCTTTATGTAACATAAATAATTTATCCTGTAGTTCATCACGAACTATCTTTCTACTTGCAACTATTAAATCAGCGGGATTCCATAAATTTAGAAAATCACTCATAGAAGTCTCTGGAATTACTCCTCGCATTATTTCACATTGTACTCTGTCTGGTTGTAATCTAATTAATCTTTTAAATTCCTTCAGCGGTTCGTCAATAGCTCTATGGTCGTCATTTATTTCCTCGTAATAATCTACGTTATTCTTCAGCCATTCATGTGAGACTGTCCAATAAAAGGTGGTGGTTGACCATGATCACCGCACATTATTATAGCAGTATTCTTCGTCAATAACCAATCAAGAAATGTTTTTAATATTTCTAACGAGACCGTGCATATCTCGTCCCATATAATATATTTAGGTATATATTTCTCACCCATTCGCTCAGGAGTCCATGTGTCTCCACACCATCTAAAGAAAACTATGATAAGTACACGATTTTACTCCTCGCTCTTTTATTTCTCTGGCGAGTTTATGTGTCGGTGTCAAAACAATTATATCCGAATTATTATTCATGAATAATTTAATCACACGTGTTGTATTACCTGACCCTCCACACCCATTAAGATAAACAGTTTTATGTCTAACCACAGGATCATATACAGATGGTACTGATGACTTTGATACTTGATTATTATTTTTGTGATATATTTCCTTAATTTCAACGTCGGCAGATTCAGAATAGCTAAGTATATTTTCTTGTTTTATTCTCCATGACCCCATTCACCATTACCAAGTAACGGTTTTAATAAATCCGTATATTTTTTATTTATATAAAACGAATCCGTGGCGACTCTGAGAGCATCACGAGAAAATCTATTTATCATAGACAGTAGATTTATAGAAACATATGCCAACATAGATGATCTTAAATGAGTAAACTGCGGTGAGTCACCATCAAGATAACTCACAATTGTACCTAGTTTGGTTCCGTCTGACAAATAAGCATTACTCCGATTTATAAGTATGTTTTTTTCTGTTGTATCAGCAATTATAAAATCGAGTTCAGCATCGTCCATAATTAATCTTGTACAATGTCTTTTATGATCATAGGCTCCTCCTTGAGTAAATTTGCCAATTATCTTTCTACCAAGATCTTTTGCAAATTTTTCATCATACTCATCTCTGCATTTACGTATATTATTAGTAATTTTAATAATATCATCTTCATTAAGATCAGGAAATTCTTTCCTGGCATCATCAATATTAAATCTATTTGGTTCTGGTAACCAAATTTGTTTCTGTGGACTATATGATATAATCGCCTCACTCACCTGTAAAGATATTAAAATTCCAACATCAAGTATATATCGCAATAGTACTATTGGAACCCAACATTTTTCTGAAAAATGTCTTCCAAACCAAACATAAGTAATCGGATGGAGATTTTCTGCAAACTCGAATGATTCTACATGAGCAAATCCTGTTAAGTCAAAATCTGGTAAATGTCCGTTTATCGCAACTCTGGTCATCTCGTGTGATGGATGTCCGAATCTCTTAAAGTATTTAGAACATTCTCCGTATTCAAGAAAACTTCCAGGATAACACGCTATCATATCGACGGATATAACGTCACTATAGTTGTATTTAGTATTCCATAATCCTCCGTGTCCATATTCTACGCAACTTTTATGAATATCTTCAAGAAATTCCGATCGTGTTGGTTTCCATAAATTTTTCTCCCGAGCGAAATGAGCCGCTACGGATGGAACTGTAAAACAATTATTTAATAATTGTCTAACTTTGACATCGTCTGAAGTATACTTCAGCGCAAGATTTTCCATTTCTACATTAAGAGATTCTCTACGGTAAATATCACCATTAGGCCGTACAAACTGATCGTAATGATCATATTCTGAATTTTGAAATAACCAAACGGACACAGGGTCACTTTTACTGATATTTTTGATAAAATCAAATATATGTCCATCATAAAATTTAACCGCTCTATCTCGTGGAAATATTGTTACTGCTGAGGTCCATGCGTGCGAATTATGATCAATAATATCTATAGGAGCTCCTCTTGATTCATATTTTGGTTTGTACAAAATCTCTCCTGTCAGCGTTTTTACCGTTATTGGAAATTTTAATTTCTTTTCTAGTTCAGCGACATCTTTGATAGACGCTCCGGTATCTTTAACTGATTCTGCCCAAGTATTTATTTTTTTACGTCGTAAATCTGTTAAACCATTACTACGTATCGCGTTTGTAAAATGTTCTGTAACTCGTTCAGCTACACAGTTTATTCTTGACTCTGACAGTTTCATAGGCTTTAGATCCCCGACGTCAGGTTTATTATTCAGCGGATATATTCCATATACGACTGCAGTAACTGGGTAGCTCCGTTCATAATATACCTTATCAATATCAGTCAGTATTCCGGGCTTAGATTTATTATTTAAGAGAACAGTATTATTTCCTGATTGTATGTGTACTGGATCGCGCTTGTCACGAATAATCCAAATATCTTCTTTTGTATTTACAATAAATTTTATTAAAATAAAATATTTTTGATCATCAAGGTGATTAATAATTATTTTTCCTCGTTTGTCATTCATCATATTAGTAACATTTCCGACTCTGAATGTTGACCATACATAAGCAGCGCCATCGTCACGAAATTCATTTTTTGCTTCACGAATAAGATCGGTTACATCTTCATCCGTTAATGCCAGATCTTGCATCAAAGTACTATATTTATATTCTGATAGTCTGTCAAGATCAAATCTAGCATGGGAAGGTTCAATTGCCGATAATTCCTCCATATAATTAAGACAAGTATTTAAATTAAAATTTTAGTATATATATATAATGTTTGAAACAAAGAACAAATGTACTTGGCTCAGAATTGGATATACTTCTCTTTGTAATAAACCGTGCGTGAACAAATACTGCGGAAATCATGCACAAAGTTTCAAAAATGGAAGTACAGGACCAATACCGTGTATTCAGTGTGGTGTTGGAGTCAGAGGAAAAACTCAATTATGTCTAAAATGTGGCGGAGAAAAATATAGAGAATTAAAACGATATTATGACAAAAAAAATAATACATCGCCAGGTAAATCTCCTATACAAACAGTAGAAGATTATCTGGCCAGATTTCAAAATAATGATTTAGACAAATAATATTATTATATAAAATGGCTCAGACTTATGATGAAATGATCGACAACGATATTATAAGAGAATTAAGAAAAAAAGCATTTCGTAATAAATACGAATTTGTGAAACATCCAGTATATACAAATTATGAAGCGTCTCGAGATGGTGTGATCAGAAACTGTAGATTGAAAAAACCAGTCGGTAGTATTAATAATGTTGGTTATTTTACGTTTAATACTGGAAATAAAAATTATTACTCACATAAATTCATATTCGAATGTTTTCATCGAGTAGTTGAAAATGGACTTGTAGTTGATCACATTGACGGAAACCCCCATAATAATCGGTTATCTAACCTGCAAGCTATTACACCTAGTCAGAATGCTGCACGCGGAAATACTGGAAAATGTAAAAAGTTTGCAAGAAGATCTATTAAATCCATAAATACAGAAACAGAACAGGAAATAACTTTTCCATCAATACGTGCGGCTGCAAAATATTTTAGCATACATCCACAATCAGTAAAACATGTTGCAGATAAATTATACAAATCAGCATATTCAATAAAATACGATCAGCGGATAATATTTGAATATATCTAATTCTGTACTCTTAATAAATAAATTGTATATAGTTTTTGACTTTATATTTTACCTTCACCGTCGCTACTCTCAGTGTCACTCTCACTTTTGACAGAATCAAATAACATAATTTTTCTTAATTGCATTACACGATTATCCACGATCTTCTTTTTCTCGTATTCACGAGATAGTTCGGATCTAATATTTTCGATCGAACGTGCAAGATGCGCAAATAGTTTTACCTGTTTGTCATTTACCATAGCTAATGATTCAAGCATAGACTGATAAATTGATTTTACAAATTTATAATTGGATGGTAATGTGCATTTATTGTCAATTTTTCTTTGTTTTAATATTTCATAATCGCATAATATTTTTTCAGGATCGAGATTATCAGATATATTTATTCCGTTATGCTTTAATTTTTTAATAGCAGAAATAATATCATTTATAATTTCTTGGTTCATATATAATAATTATTTCTTTAAAATAAAATAACATCGTTCCGAATACTGTCAACACTCGTCAGCCATAGGAATCGAACCACGGTCGTCAGTATCATAGTTGCAACAACTATACCACTGAGCCATTTTCCGATTTATACATATAGACGTTTTAAAATTATTATGTAGTTAACCCAACACTGAATAAGCAGACAAATTTCGTACGACCAATATACTGAATAAAATCACAATTATTATACAACTGTAGCGTATATTTACTTAATTTACAAACATTATTTATATATACTGTATAAAATAATCACATATTACATTTTTTTGTAAGAGTTATCGTTCGTTAAGGTCAAATACATGTTATAGCTAAAAATAACTTTACGCACTCGTATAAACCGACATGAATTTAAGATTATCAGAGTTAAAAGATGCATCAATATTCCTCCTCTGTTACAAATTGATGCTTTACTAACAGTTAATCACCTACGGAAAAAGAAATAATTCACTAAATAATTAACGAAAAACAAGAAGTATTTATTGTCTGTAAATCGAACGTAGTAGTAAGGGAAATAATCGCTCAATTTACTGCAGAGAGAGATAGCCGAGTTATCTCGCTTTATTATATATACAATTGCTTTAATCATAGAAATCGGATTTTAATGATTTTGATTAGTAAACTGCCCATCAGATAAAGAAATTTGTAATTATTTCATGAATCAGAGTACCAATTACCCGATTAAATTATAAAAAATCCAGAAAATCTAAAATCTGTTGGGCATAATTACCCGACTAAATTACGAAATTTATGAAATTTATCAGAAATTATTATTAATATTATTTATGAAAAATCCAGAAAATGCAAAATCTGTTGGGTATAATACCCGATTAAATTATAAAAAATCCAGAAAATCTAAAATCTGTTGGGCATAATTACCCGACTAAATTACGAAATTTATGAAATTTATCAGAAATTATTGTTAATATTATTTATGAAAATCCAGAAAATATAAAATCTGTTTGGGGTAATTACCTGACTAAATTCAGAATTTTATGAAATTTCTGATAAATTATTGCCAATATTATTTATGAAAATTCAGAATTTACGAAATTTGTCAGAAATTATTGCCAATATTATTCATGAAAATTCAGAATTTACGAAATTTGTTAGAAATTATTGCTAATATTATTTATGAAAATCCAGAATTTACGAAATTTGTTAGAAATTATTGCTAATATTATTTATGAAAATTCAGAATTTACGAAATTTGTTAGAAATTATTGCTAATATTATTTATGAAAATCCAGAATTTACGAAATTTGTTAGAAATTATTGCTAATATCATTTATGAAAATCCAGAAAATGCAAAATCTGTTGGGTACAATTACCCGACTAAATTACGAAATTTATGAAATTTATCAGAAATTATTATTAATATTATTATGGAAAATCCAGAAAATGCAAAATCTGTTGGGTACAATTACCCGACGAAATAAGAAAATCTGTAACTTTTCATGAATCAGAGTACCATTATACCCGGCAGAATAAGAAAATTTGTAACTTTTCATGAATCAGAGTACCATTATACCCGGCGGAATGAGAAAATCTGTCCAAAATCAACAAAAACAATAAAAAACATAATATAATATATTTTATTTATGAAAATAAGAAAATCCATCCAAAAACATTAAACAGAGTACCATTATACCCGGCGGAATGAGAAAATCTATAACTTTTTGTGAATCAGAGTACCATTTAGCCCATCAGATAAAGAAATCTGTAACTATTTCATGAATCAGAGTACCTATTACCCATCAGATTAAGAAAAATCAGTAAAAAAAATATATTATTTCAGAATCAGATTATTTTTCCCTTATTATATTAGGAAATATTTAATCAGACGTTCTACGAGCGTATATACAAATTAATATTAAGAGATTCTTGTCTTAGATCCAAAATGTTTCCTGCCTGATCAGTGAGTTTGAAATTTATTCTTGTCAGAAATGGATTATGAACTCGCAGGTACACGGGGTTAATTGGTTCAGACACAATTAGCCAACCGGGTGGGTCTTTAGGGCTAAATGAATATAGTATATACCCCTGTTCCGCAGTGCCACTGCGGTGATTAGATTTTGAAAGATCTACTTGATAACTATCACCAATTACGTCACATACCAGATTGACTGCAATTGTTGTTGTTATATTTACAATACCAGGTGAGATATGTGGATCATTATTATATTTAAGAATAGTTGGTGTAGGTATTAATTTTTTCCATGAATCACATATTCTTTTAAATTGTTCATCAATAAGATCATTAACTGATTTCTTTAGCTCTTCAGAGTCAAATCCAGGAATTATAAATGTTGATAGTTGTTCTCGCGTAATTCCGAAATGTTTTAGAAATATTATTGTGAACAGAAGATTTA